>CM068317.1:5127500-5217500 GCA_034766995.1 Acanthacorydalis orientalis | reverse complement strand
TATATGTTCCTAAAACGCTTCATATAAAGTTTAGGCTTACTAGGGTAATTGTATTAATATTTACAATAACATTCTAAAATATGTTCTTTTCTAAATTATTAATTACAAAATGGACATTTCTAAACAAGTCAATATTTTCTTATTTTAATTTATATATCTACTGTTTCTATAATTAAAAAACTTCTATAAATATTATATTTTTCTGTTTTCATAATTTATTATTTTTTCAATATTCTAAATTAACAAATTAACTGATGATTAGTTTAATATATTAGCATCATGACTTAATTTTGTACATTAAACTTTTGAATAATTATTTTTTTGATTTTCTGTATTTCTGATATTGGGATATTTTTTTAAAAAAATTATGTTTTATTTTTCTGATTTTTTACTTTACATAATATTTAAATATTATTTATTAAAAAATATTTAGTTTCTTACTTTCGTTTCGATGTAGAATTATTAGTAACTTAACCATATTTCTGAAAAGTAAAATAATACATGATAATCTTTTCGATAAAGCAGGTCTTCAAGATTGAAAAAAATTCTAAACTTAAACATTTATTTAAGTAAATTACAAGTCTTTTTTTACGATTTACGAATATGTTTATCAATTGTAAAAACTATGTTAGATGTAATATGTTAGATAAGCCTTATAAAAAAAATAATGTTTTCATTTCCTAAAACTAATACAGTGAAATACAATGCAATGAGTACAGTACAAAAAAGCAGTATATGTGTATATAAACAATGAAGTATAAATTACCTCAATATAATACTCTAGTGCTGTAAAAAGTATGGATGTTTAGTTTAATTTACAATATTTTTCTTTATTTTATTTCACTTACCATTTCTATAGTTTATTTTTTATTTACTACTACATCCTTCACCTTCAATAACTTGATCTTCCTTCAAACCTTTGTATACTAAAATGATTTTGATATTTAATTTATTTTATTTTTCACTTCTATCGTTTATAAATGTATGTCTGTATTTTTTGTATTCATTCATTTTCTGTATTCAATTCTGTAATTTTCTATGTATAATTTTATACTTATTTTAATTGCCATTTTTATTGATTTACTTTCTCCAGTTCTTTTGTTATCGGTATTCAATATTTTCACAGATTATTTCATCTTATTTCAGTATTAATTTATTGTAAATTTCTCAGAAATTAATACCCCAAGAAAATATTTTCTAATTCTTCCTTAAATCATCAAAATAATTAGGAAATTAATTTACTTATTATAGTATAATAAAAATTCAAGTTAGTCTATCTTATTGAGATTATGCACTTACAAATTATAATAAATATTTACAATTGTATTAGTACATAAATATTTTCTTTTTTTAAATATTTCGTACCATTTATGCGTTTTTCTATGAACAAATATGTTTGATGTTCTTTGTTATACATATTTCTTTAAATATTATATCGGAAAATCCAATTTTTTAAGCGAGTCTAAAATTAATCATTCTAAACAGTGTTAGTTAAAAATGTATAAGTAATAATTTCAATATATACAATTTAATATTATTAAATTTAACAATGTATTTATCTAATTTTTAATTTCAATTTCACAATCGAACCAGATAAGTTCTATAAACAATAAATATTACTTTTTGGAATCAAGATATCAGTATTTCAAAAGAATTGTTCACTTACTGCAGACAAAATAAAACAAGTTGTTATTAAAAATGTCCAATAAATTATTATTTATTTCGTGATGAACTTTTATAAATGGATCGTTCAGTTATTCCAACAACTACTAAAATGTTTTCTGACCAAAAAAGTTTCACTGAATGATTTTTGATAATTTTTGATTCTTGATTATGTACATTTCAATAGTGATTCCATTATCTTCAAAGATAAAAAAGATTTTTATCTTTGCAGATAATCTCTATGTACAGAGAATAATGTTTTTTTTTGCTAGACATATTTTTGAGAATTTGTGCATCATCATCCAAATAGGCATAACAAATATTGAAAAATGATCGACTATCAGTTATTAAACATTTTTAATCAGATTTTTTGTTGATTTGTGATGTGAATGATGTATTTATTTGTGAATATGAATCTTCCACTCATCTCACACATTTATTAAAAGATAAATGTTCTACAAATTAAATAAAAAGAAACCTTTTTTTAAAAAAATATTAAAATAGCTCTGTAACAACTAAAAATGCTATAGCAAAAACACATACAGAGTAAGTGATTAGGGTGTTTACTCAACTAAATTTTTTTTTCGGTTTTTATAACTGTTTAAATTTAAAACTAAGATGTATTTATTCTAGTAATTTCACATTACTTATAAGTACTAATGTATTACAAAAAACAGAATAAATTTTAAATTCGTATTTTGAATTCACAAAAACTAGGTAATGAATAAACTACCTATTATTTATATTTCTTAAACTCTATATCAGATTCTCTCCTCTAAGATAGTAGGTTGAAGTTTTGAATCATAAATTGAATATTTAATATTTTTCTTTTAAATATGAAATACTATTTTAACTATTTACTCTTTTTTGTTTCACTCATGTAAGTATTCTCATTTATTCATTTCTATTAATGAAAATCAAAACCATTATCGCCATCGCATAACAGTTTGTGTTCTGATTGGGTGGAGGTGATCACGTGATCTGCTTTTTGATTTGGTGATATTGGTACATGATCAGTGTTCTATTTCATAGTGTGCAACGAAAGAGAGTATACGATTTCAGTGTAAATCTGATAAGAAATTTATTCAAAATATTGTATTCACTGAATCTTTAGAATAAAAAAATGTTACACATTTTAATATTGTATTTTGTTATATTAATTTTATAAACTTTATAAATAAAAATTTACGACTTACATTTTACGCGAATTATTTGTTTGTATAATTTATTAATTTCTGTTATTTGTTAGGGGAGATCGGGCGTTAGCAAGCGGGGGCGAGCCCCCCTTTGGAGGTATGGTGAGCGTAACGAACAGGGAATGAAAACCCTCCAGTTTTATAAAATGTAATTTACAAACTTAAATCTCTCTCTGTATGTATAAATTGGTACCAAAATTATAAAAGAGCAAATATTGTCAACAAGAAATAAATTAAAAAAACGATTTTTAATTCTGATGCAACTAAATATATAGATATAATTATTGATAATTGATTTTATAGATAAAATCATGAATAACAAATTATAAAAGTATTTTAAATTTGAAATATGATACAACAGCATTTAATAATAGAGTATTCATCAAAAATTCCTTTTTGAAATACATTTTTACTAAGTATTTTATGTCATATTCATAAACACATGCTATATTCGTCAGTTAAATTTTCATATAGAATTTATGTTTGTTATAGAAAATAAGGAATATTCCATTTTTTATTATATTTTTCCTTGAAAATTGAGAATATTATCATGTCTTAAACTGTTACACAAACGATCGACATACAATATATCTGTTAAAATGCCGGTAAACGATTTCGAATTTAATTAAACTGTACATTGAATCGAAACTAAGTCAAACATTAAATCGATAATTTCACTGAGATTCGAAATAATTTCTCATTTCGAGTATTAAATAAGGAACGTTATCGTCGATCAAAAAATAAAATCATTTCTCATATAAAACGTACAATTATGAAAACTTAACGGCATCGGTACGTAAAGTTTCATAATGACTGCAGAAGTCTGTATTTGTAATAATCTCGAATAAGAAGAAATCCTGGGGCACATTCATTTCAGTCTTAAATACTTCTGCATACATACTCGCACAGTGATTCGTAGAAGAGCGGCAAAAAATGAGCAAGCAGTTTTTTTTTATCTACTTTGCCACACTACTTCTCTACTGTGACTGTAGAATAGCTTACGGTCTTGACGATGCCACGTACACGATATCCTCAGACAATATGTTTGCTAGAATTCTTACAACTTAATAAGGCATATGGTATCGCAGACATTTCCATTAGTGACGAATGAAATTGATATGTGAATAGTGAACTTAAGAGGTCTTTTTTTCTTTTTTAATTACAAATAAAATATTTAATCTTAGATGGATGAAGATTTTTAAATATTCTTAGATAGATGTCTATTGAATAAGAAAATTAAAACATTTATTTATTCTCCAAAGTTGTTAAAGTAAATCAAAATAATTTTATTAACAGTGAAATTTCTATAACTAAAACCATTAATTTACACAGAAAATTCTAGTTAATGTGATATCAAAATTTTAAAAAACCATTGTATTTAAAACAGAAAATAAAAATAGTTCAGGTATTAAGCAAATATTTTTTTTCAAATTAAATCTTTTTTAGATTTTCGGAAAACATATTAGAAGTACCTACAAATTAAATCGGTGCCTTTTTTATATAAAATGTATATATTTTTATATAACATCATATATTTTTCTGTATAATCATTATCATAAAATCATTTTCATGTAATATTTTTATATAAAATCAATAATATATCTCTCATTATTTTGCACAACTTTGCTTCATCTGCCGGGAACTGATGAATCCCTATCGAAAAAGAAGCTTTGAGTCGATGAAGTAGTAAAGCATTTTCGACTCTCTTCTACTGTTTTAGCATTTTTTTCCATGTTTTATGCGTCACAACCCCTTTTCCAAACTTAAAAAAATCATTTTCCCGGCTTCGAAGGCATTTTTTTTAAATCAGAATATGAAAAGTATGCAATGTCTTAAATGAAGCTTTTCGGACGCCATCATAATCACTACTGTTTTGTGAGGATATGACATCTGCTTGACTAGGATATGTAGTATTTTAAAATGTTAACGTTGACACTTCAAAATCATAAACGACGAGACAATATTTTAATTTTGAACAAAGTTATACTTTCCATTAAAGGCATAGAATTATTTTTTACATCTAATAATTAGAGATTAAATGAATATGTTTATAAGTATACTTATAAGTATATTTATAAGTATAATTAAATGAATTGGGTTTACAAAACATGTAGATTTAACAAGACAGCGCTACGTACAAATAGCGCGTACCGCGATGGAAATTTTAAATGCCATGTTTTCAGGCCAATTAATCTCCAGATCCGGCGTCATCAATTGTTCATCAAGTACAATAGATTTAACAGTATAGGATTTTTTTGTAAAGATACCTCAAAATTAAGCTTTATATGAATAAATTAGAGACGATTGAAAGTCTAAAGAAGAATATTCGTACGAAATTTTTCAGACAACCCAGTAAATATACCCAAATTATATAAAAAATGTCATTAAAAAATCTGCATTTGCACCGCAACTAGATGTGACCATTTTACCAACATTAATCTCTATATATTATTACCAAGTCTAAATAAAATAATCATGTAGAAATATTTTTTGTTTTCCATTTCATGTAGGAACTATGGTAAAAATAATTTATAAATTTACCACTAAAACACAGTTATATATGCATATATATATATATACACAATGAGAGAGAAAGACATTAAATTTAAAAATCCTAAAAGTTTTATAAGTTTTGGACCAGTCAAACATAATATGCGTTTTTTATATCAATGGCAATTTCTATAATAGAGTAAACGAATTTAATTTGGTTGAAAAATTTACGACTAAAATTAGTAAAAAGGCAACTGAATTGAATGTTTCAGACTATATTTGTAAATGTTCAGTCTCTCTCACTCTCTCTGTGTATGTATATATATATATGTATATGTATATATATATATATATATATATATATGTGTATATATACATATATATATATATATATATATATATATATATGTATAGGAAATTAATTTTATTTCAACTGATAAAAATAAAATATAAAATAGAAACGTGTTTTAGTCTGTAGGTAGTTAGATTTCTTATTTCTCCTTATAAGAACTCAAAATTGTAAGAAAAATTGATTACATCCTAACATAAAACATTCGTTTCTGTAACATCATATAATAAGATTGTATTGTAGGTTCTAACAATTTATAAAATATCTGGTTAGATTCTAGACAAAAAATCGTGGGAGTTTGTATTCAGTAGGAGTTGTTCTTTTTTATTAATGGTATTGTTTTTCTTTTCATGAAAAATAAAATATCATATATATATATATATATATATATATATAATGTATATGTATACATATATATATATATATATATATATATATATATATATATATATATATATATTGTTGAGCAATTATTGAAAAGATTCGTTAAGATTTGTGACTTTTAAAAAGTCAAACGACTGAAAACATTATTAAATATTCAGCTAAATCCGGACTTAACAGTAGTTATCAGTAGTTAACATGAACTTAAAATGTGTTAAATAAATGCCTGCATAAGGTATTTGAAGTGGTAGTGATCAATTTTCAATTTAATTTTAATAAAAGTATTTTTATAGACTTAAGAACTGAATTAGAAACTTGATCAGTTAATTGAATTATGAATAATAAAAGTCAAAAATGAAATTTTAAAAGTATAAAATCTGTCTTTAACGCCTTTTTTGCTGAAAAATAGCGCAACTTTTACTAACAAGGAATCTAATAGCTACCCGAGCGTTGGAAAATGATTGTGGAAATCGATAGTGAATACATAATTGATTAAGAAAAAATTTTTTTGCGAAAAATAATCGTCGGAGTTTCAATTTCAAATCGTATACGAACATTTGCACTGATCCAATACATGAAACTATTGAGATATTATAAATACAACCGAATTTAAAATGACAAAGTTGTACAACAATGGTAATTGAACAATCACGGTTTTCAATATTTTCTTTTGACACATTTTATTTATTTGTGCAACGCTTTTTTTTAATTTTCGTTCATTGTGGGGTCTTTTATAAAGAGGAGCCTTGAAGCTAAAAAAAGTGTAAAATGCTGTCTCAGACTTTCGGTTACTCAAAAAAAGTAGAAAAAATTAGCACTCACATAGAGTACCATCCATATATATATATATATATATATATATATATATATATATATATATATATATATTTATATATATAATTTAAATTTAAAAATTAATCTGTCAACATAGTATATAACTATGCATGCACTTCCATCCAAACTTTAGCTCTAAGAAACAATGTTCTTTTCATTTGCTCTTTATTCGAAATGCACTTTCACGATTCACTAGACACTCGGGTAGATGACTATTTTTAGTAGTCGTGTAACGATAATGACTGCGATGACGTTGACGTGGCGTACGGTGAGTTGAAAGTACTGTGCACATGATTATATGTATAGATATAGTGGAACCGGCAACTATGAAGAGTATGGTAATAAGCTCGGATAGAAAATGCATAGAGAAAGATTGCTTCCCGACAGTGAAAAGGTACTCGATTGCATCCCGCTCACGTAACAGCAGCAACCGTAAAGACTAGAACATTGCATAGTACCAAATGCATAGTCATTTTCGTGCTTTGAATTATTCAAAAAGCTCTCAGTGTGTCGTTAAAAGCTGCCCGATTAGAGCTTTTAAGTGTCGTCGAGCAAACAGAGAACTTTATTAACTATTATACATGCACGTCGTTTATATGAGGACGCTATTGTACATTGACGTCACGCATTTTGGATGCCATTTTGTTGATCGCTTACGTGAAATGGATTCTTTGTGTCGTGTTTTTTATATTTTATTTCACGAAATGTACATTGCGAAGAGTTTTTTTTAAATATATTCTGCTATGCTGAAAGCATCAATACGATGTAATTCTTTTTAGTTTTTTTTTATAAAAAAAACATGTGGATATTTTTTAACATAAAGTATCTTTATCTTCGAAGTGTATTCATACGAATTTTCTATTATATCTCAATACTTGTTAGTTTAATTCTATATCAACTTATATTCTCATTAATTTAAATCAATATTAATTTATTAGAGAACTTCATATGAATACTATTTTCAATTATGCTTTTGTGATTTGTCAGTAAACTGCAAACGTGAAATTTAAAAATGAAACATTAATAACGAATGTGATATGAAAGTACATATATTTTTTTCTTTACGTATACAAAACTCACTCTACCTAACACACACACACACACACACACAAAGAGATACGGATCTGTACAATAGGTGCTCTGAAGCTTTGTCATTTTTGGGGCATCCATGAATATATATATATATATATATATATATATATATTTATGTATGTTTTTTTCCTACATTCAGTGAAAATTATAAAATTAATGAAAGAAATAAGTGATACAAAAATCATATACTGTAAATAATGCTTTCTTTTATATCTTCATATATGTATAATATTAACTCATATTCTCAGAATAAAAATCACAAATATTTATTATAGAATCACATATATTTAAGTTCATAACTTGGATTTCAGGACCTCACACAAAATTCGGGGGTCCACATAAGAACCAAAAAAATTTCATATTTTTTTCTACATTGCAACAAAATAAACAAAGAAAAAATCAATAATTTTGTTTTAATTAATTTTTTAAAATTATTACTCAACACTTGGAAACTTGTTTGGAAACAACACTTGTTTTCAATTTTTATTAGTTTTGTCAAACTTGACTTAAGATTAATGTTTTTACAAGACGTTTGATAAGTATGGTTAAAAAACAAGTTTTTTTATTTAATAAATCGATTATATTTCTCAAGGTAGTCTCCATTGAGGGGATTTTATGCTACGAATAAATACGAAACCTAATTCGTGCAATTTTGCCATTGAAATATTCGATTTGTGGGACGGCGAATTGTCCTGGTGTAAAATCATTTTTCTGTGCACCAATCTTGGCGGTTTTTGTTTCAGCCCTTCTTTCAAACGGTCCAATAATGTAGCATAATAGGTTAATAGCAATAATGTAGCATAATTTTTCCTTTCGTTAAATTGTCGATTAGGATAATTCCTTGGGAATCTAAAAAAACAGTGACCATCAACTTCCTAGCCGACCAAACGATCTTCAGCGCACTTTCACCAGTCGTTGTCCACTGTTTTGACTACTGCTTCAATCCAGATGTATTGTGGTAGATCCATGTTTTAACCACGGTAACGAATCAACACTAAAAGTTCTGTTCGTTTTTTCCATTTTTGTGGCAACTGCTACAATGCTCGCTTCAAATATCTGTAAAACCTGATCAACGCGTCGCTTCTGGCTGAAAATTCACCTTTGCTAATTCGAAAAGTGACACTTGATAGCCGTGACGTTACCAAATGAATGCTGGCGCCATTTCATAGAAATTTACCAAACTTATCAAACGACCCTAGTTAAATTAGAACACAGAAAATCTGTTAAATTATTCAATTGAACTATTTTAGCAGTTTGTCTTACTCAAGAGTTTAACTGTTGATAATCAATTATTATGTTTTTAATAAATTTTTTTATAAATAAATTTGTAAATATTAAAATATTTAATAATAAAAAAACCACATCCAATTAACAATATCATCCCATTTCAAATTACTATGTTTTCGAATAGAAAAGATATATGTAATAATAAAATTAACAATTAAAACATAAATAAACTTACCTGAAAATAGCACATCAGCTACACAAATTTACCTTTAATTAATAAAGTTAATTTGCAACTGATACTATCAGATGATATACTCCATTTCTTGACAATAAAATATCCAATTTTATGGAATTTTAACTGTTATTGTTGAAATATTTTCTTATATATTTTTTTATGTTCTCAAGAAAATATTGGATCAATGCAAAACTTTGTATACATTTCAATAGGTAGGGTTAAGGGTGCCGCGTGACGACGCTCTTGATTGAAATGTATTCATGTTATATATCATTTGAAAGATGACAGTCACAGGTGTTATTTGAGCATTAGATACATTTGTTTCGAATCGATTTGTGTGTAAGAAAAAAAATTGAAAATGGACAACAAAAAAAATACACTTTCGTCACGTTATGTTGTACGAATTTTGGAAAGGAGTAACCGTTGGTACGGCAACGAAAAATATTCGGGAGGTTTATTTGAACTATGCACCATCACTTCCAACGGTGAAGAAATGGTTTGCTAAATTTCAACTTGGTGATTTTAACCTCGAAGATCAAACCGGTCTGGACGACTAAACCCAATTTTAGTTGACAATAAGTCACGAATTTCGACGGAAGAGTTTGCTGAGACACTCAGTGTTGATATATAGACTGCATTTTGGCAGTTGAAGAAACCGAGGTTCGCGTTGAAGCTCGATACGTGGGTGCCGCACTCGTTGTCAGAACAAAAAATCCTTTTTTGATTGTTCAGTGACTGAGTATAAGAAATGGATTCTGTATAACAAAATCCAATGCAGACAAACGTGGAAACAAGCGAATGAAGAAGCAGAACCAATTGCCAAAGCTGGATTGCATCCAATGAATGTGTTGCTGTGTGTTTTGTGTGATTACAAAAGTGTTGTTTACTTTGAGCTGCTTTTATGGGGCGAAACGATTACTAATGAGAAGTACTGTCAACAACTAAGCAAACTGAACGAAACAATTAAAAAAAAGTGTCTGATTTTGGCCAATCGCAAGGAGGTCATCTTCCAGCACAACGCAAAACCACTTACAGAAAAACTGATTCTACAAAAAATTGAAGCAGTTGAAATGTGAAATCATATTGCATCCACATTATTCTCGGGACATTGCATCTTCGGATTATCATTTGTTCCGATCGCTGCAGAACAGTTTAAAAGGTAAAATAATTGACACCGTGGAGGCCGTCAAAAACCACCCCAACACCTTTTTTGACGAAAAAGCGTGCAACTTTTGTAAACGAAGAATCCATCATCTACCTAAGCGTTGGAAAATAATTATAAAAAACGACAGTGAATACATAATTGATTAAGAAGTGTTTTCTGTGAAAATAATCGCTTGAGATTCAATTTTAAGTCATATAAGAACTTTTGCACTGGTACAGTACATGAAACTATTTAAGAGATAACAAATATAACCGAATTCAAAATGACAAAGTTCTACAACAATAGTAATTTAACAATCATGGTTTTCAATATTTGCTTTTGACAAGTTTTACTTATTTGTACAATGCATTTTTTAATTTTTTTTCATTGTGGGGACCCATATAAAGCGGGGCTTTGAAGCTTAAAATTCATTAGTTTCCATGTAGATCTGTTCTTGTACATATATATATATATATATATATATATATATATATATATATATATATAAATAAAAATATATATATATATATATATATATAAATATAGATATATATATTTATATATATATATATATATATATAAGTATATATATATATATATATATATATATATATATATATATATGCAGGAATTATTACAATAATTGTTAGCTTTAAATTAATTCTATAAATACACAAATTAGTCCATCATTAGTTAATTTGCGGTGTCGACAAAATAACACGAATTAAATGAAAATAAAAAATGCTAAAAATAAGTATATAAGTACAATGTTTACAATGAAAAGTAAACTGTACGAATACCGAATATATAACGAAAGATATTTATAGAATGAAACGTTACGTACATCAGCTGCTTACAGTGAGAGTATCCTCTCAATAAAAATTCATTCTGACATGTCTGCTGAACTCAAAAATCAAATTCTGACGTCTCGTAAATCGTTTCTCACAGAGTATTTCAATCAAAATCAATTTGCTTACAGAGCACGGTGTTTTTGTTGCGCCCACTTCATAATATGAAAAAGGAGAGGCAGATATCAGTATGCGCATATATATATATATATATATATATATATATATATATATATATATATATATATATAGACAAACATAGCATACTGTACAATTCTTATTTAGTAAACTAACAAAAGTGTTCATCGGAGCGTGCATTTTTATATTTAATTAGGCTCTTTTGTGTATTATGTTATGCAACAATCAACCATAAAACATGTTAGTTTACACGAATAAATATGTTCTTCTTTACATGCTTTTCAAACTCATCTTTTTGAATTTAAGCGTCGTGATTGAAACGAATCGTGACGGGTATTTTGGCCACGTTTACGAAGAGCATTAATTCAGATTAATCCACTGACATTTGACAGATTCACAAACAATTATTTTAATTTGAATCAATTAACATATCTAGTATCTATAGTATTTCAAACTGTATGATTTTTTCTAATAAACATTGATGACAATTTTATTAGGAAAAAGTTCTTTCGCACATATTAAATACAAACTTTTTTAATACAATAACAAAATGATTAAAAATTCGAAAATTATTCACATTAGAGTTTGGTTTAATTTTATTAAGTTTTTGAATTATTGCTTTAATAGTTATAGCTAGAGAATCGATTTATAAAGGGAAATATAGAATTATTTTATATTTATTAAATTGAATTGGTTTAATGTTAAATTGGTTTAATGTTATTATGTAGTTTTTCTGTTATAAATTTATTTATATTTTATTTGTTTTTTGAAAGAAGTTTAATTCCTGTTTTATTTTTGGTTTTAGGTTGAGGATATCAACCCGAACGTCTACAAGCAGGTACTTACTTATTATTTTATACTTTATTTGCTTCTTTACCCATATTAATTTCAATTTTTTTTATTTATCAAGATAATGGGATATTAAGGTTTATATATTATTGAATTTATTTAGTTATAATAATTTTTTATTTTATATAAGAATAATTTTAGTATTTTTAGTGAAAATACCTATATTTTTAGTTCATTTGTTATAACCAAAAGCTCATGTTGAAGCTCCAATTGTGGGCTCTATAATTTTGGCTGGAATTATATTAGAATTAGGAGGTTATGGTTTAATACGGGTTATTTTAAGAATAAGAAGATTAGGTTTATTATATAATATTATTTGAATTAAAATTTCGTTAATTGGAAATTTTATAGTAAGAATAATTTGTATTCGTCCAGTAGATATAAAATCTATAAATGAATATTCAAGAATTGTTTATATAGGTATTGATTTAGCTGAAATAATAACCTTAATATAATGAGGTTGAATATGAGTTTACAGAATAATATTAGTGCATGGTTTATGTTCTTCTGGTTTATTTTATTTAGCAAATATTTCATTTGAGCGATCATGAAGATGAAGAATATTAATTAATAAAGGAATAATAAATTTAATACCTTCAATATGTTTATGGTGATTTTAATTAATTTCGAGAAATTTAACAATTTCTCCTCCTTTAAATTTATTAGGTGAAATTAGTTTATTAAATAGAGTAGTTGGTTGATCAATTATTAGAATAAAAATATTAGTATCTTTTTTTACAGCTGTTTATATATTATTTTTATATTCATATAGTCAGCATAGAAAAATTTATTCTGGAATTTATAGATATTTAGTATATTATTTATATGGATATTTATTATTATTTTCACATTGAATGCCATTAAATTTATTGATTTTAAAAAGAGATTTATGTATATTGTGATTCTGTTTAAATAGTTAATAAATTTTATGTTTAATTAGTTTTCATTTACTATAAAATAATAATGAATAAATATATTCTCGATATATCTATCTATCTATGTATGTATATAATATATATATATATATATATATATATATATATCTACATACAATTAGTTACATAAGTAAAAAAACTTGAAAAATCCTTCGTAATTTATTTAGAAAACTATTCGATTTGTAAAGCATTTTTATATTTATCTCTCTCTTCAGCACAATTAATAATATCAACTATTAATTTACTATATTGTTGATTCTATGACCTGATAATATCTTGAAATCATTTAAAACAAATTTTCAACAAACTAGTTATTTAGTAATGCCTCATCAATTTTAAGATGCTGAACGCTGTTGATTCAGTCTTATCTTTTTAACTCTTTGACTACCATGTTACCCGAATTCGGCTTTGACTTCCATGTCACCCGAGTATAAAGTTTCCAATGAACCATAACCTGAATTTGGGTGCTGCGCATATTAACAGAATCCAGAATGTCAGAATCCTGTATTTCTCATAACAGCCTTGCTCTGATGCGATTTTTCTGAAAAAAAGTTTGACAGCCAAAGTGTTAAGTAACCTAAGTTTTTCTGTCGGATTACAATAAGGCAACCGTGCAAGCCATTCCAACATTTATATTTTCAGTTTAAAAATATTCCAAAGATGATTTCAATGTTTTATATATCTTGTCTCAAATAAAACTCAGCTTTAATTTTGTATTGCAAACTATTTATCTATAGATTTCAATAAATTGTAAGAATACAATTTTTCCTATCACACTAGATTCAGATTTTAAAAATAGTTTAATTATCCAAATCAGTTAGAAGTCGAGACTCCATTGCAATTTACATTCAGTGGAAATTTAACAATTGGGTTAACAACTTATTCTCATTTTTTCGATTTGACATGTTTGTTATTGTTAAAACATTCAAAGATTTATCTGTAACGACAAAATTACTTCAATCATATCATAAATTTATTTTTAACCAATCCAAGTGTTTGTCAATGTAATTACATGGTCTTTGATGTCAATAAGGTTTGTTTTTTTATCTTGAAATTTTATATCATTTTCACAAAAGTATTCTCTTTTCACCTCATAAGCTTCAAAAAAATGTTCTGATCAAAAATATTCAATAAATCACTATTGATCATTTTGATTATTGATTATAGGCATTTCAATAGCGATACCATCATCTTCAGAACTTCTATATGCAGAAAAGTCTGGAGTAGAGTTAAAAAAAATCATTTAGTCAATGTATCAGAATTGTTATTATATCTTCTTTCGATCCTTGATGAATAATAATTTTTACAAACAAATATTTTTCTCGATGTTTTCTATTAGATTGTCTCTGAAGAAATGACGGAATTTTACTAAGAAATACTGACAGTCTCTTTACACTACAATCTCTCTCCACCATTGGCATTTTTTATATTTTAAATAATTTAATCCATTCATATACAAATGATTTTGATATTTTGAAAGACTTAGTGGTCAAGTCACTGGTCAAATAGATTCTTTTTTACAAGGAAAACTAAAATGAATTTACAAATTTAAAAAAATTGAAATATATAATGCACAATAATTAAATATTGAATATAAATACGTTGAGAAAGAATTAATCAAAATCATTACACAAGACGACATTTACCAATTATCAAATATGAAAATGCGTTAAATCTTCTTTACTCTTTTATAATAGGGTATATATATATATATATATATATATATATATATATATATATATATATATATATTAAATCACAAGTTTAATCAAATGCTATAGTAAAGTACATATAGAATACTTTTCAAAAAAAGTAAACATATTTTTTAAAAGAAGTATATATTCAATATTTTTAGTTATTTTAACGGTGAATTATAAAATAAAAAACATATTTATTTGATCAAATTAATAAATTTATATACAACAGTAATTCATTAATATTTAATTTTTTGTATTACCACTACGGGTATTTTTTGCACGATATTTACAAGTTTTTCATATATTCATTGAGTAACTGTTATCGATTCACTCTCAAATATTCTCCACAGCGCTTAATGACATTGTTATGTAGGAATAAACTGAAATTCAAACTTAAATTCATTCCAAAATATTCAATAAGGTTACAAGTTAGTGATTGTGGAGTTATTCTCAACTTTGAAAATTAAAAATATTTAATGTTTCAAACCATTATCATGTTAAAATATTCACATCTAAAACATGTTTGTCTTATTTATTAGTACTCAAACATAGCTTAATTTCAAAAATCGAAATATACTACAACACCACCGTACGTCGCTCGCTTTTCTTGTACATTTCGCGGCTGTCATATATCTGAATATCATTAAATTTTCTGCAGTCAAACTTAATGATCTATTTAATGATTCTTTCATACAACCATCCTCTTTGTTCCTTTTATATCGATCCACAGTCTTTGAAACTGAACCGATTTATTTTTGTCTACATCTTAGAAGATTGCCTCCACTCGTTCGTAACTTGTTCTGTTTTATAAAATATTGACGCTATTTTTTATTGAAACGTGTGAGTAAAGACCTTTTGATCTAAACTTTGTCTTTAAAGCGGCTTTATGCAACACTCACCATACAACTTTTTACTTAGATTTATCATCTGTTCTTAAATATTGTCTTAAATACTAAATTGTATCATTAAGCTTTCCCACAATAATAAACTAAATTATTGTATATTGAAAGTTTCTAACCACAACAGCTAAATAACTGGTTTGTTGTGGAAAATATATTAATTTAATTATTTTATGATATTAACCTTTTGCACTCGCAAGACCAGCTGTACTGCCCAGGCATTGAAAAACGTTCTACTCCTACAACCAGTGTTGTCACTGCCCACATTTTATCATTTACAAATAAAATCTTTGATAAGCGTTCATCTATCAATATCATCGGTTGTTTATACTTTTTTCTGTTTATCATAGTTATCCTAATTCGTATTATACAAGCTTCTATCTGCTTAATTGTTTGGAGTGCAAAAGGTTAAATGTAGTACCAACTGAACAGCTATGTTTGAATATAATAGCACAAACTCTTCTGTATCGAAGAAACAATTTCTTTTATTATTTTATCGAAATTATTTTTCATATTTCTCAGTCAACAATGAGAAGTATGCAATATAGTTTATAAAAGTAATTTACAATTAAAACATAAAGTGAACCGACAGATTTTTGACATTAATTAAACAATAAACTTATTTATTCTTCGAGATTTACCTCATGAAACAGAATTTATTTCACAGCTCATACAATTTATCAAACATTATTTTGTTATAATTCTGTTTCACAAAATATACAATTTTTTCCTTTGACAGAAATTTTTTAAAAAGATATTATCAGTTTTATCCTTTTAAATCAATAGAATGAATGCATATCGTTAGCTATGTAAACTTAAAATTATTAAAATTGTAAATTATTGAAAGACTATCTAGTTTCATACGATTAAATATTATGAAAATTCAACTAGAAAATATATAACTATAAAAATACAAAATCTAAACTATGGTGAAATTTTAAATAATTTTTTTGTGCAAAAATACATAGTTTTTTACAGATTTTTTTTCTACTTTTTCTTATAACAAATATACAACAAAAAGAACGTTTAATGATAAAAAATGTTTAAATATATAAAAGAATTATGAAACTCATAGAAAATTATTATAAATTTTATTATATTTTGATATATTTTCCATAAACAGACAAAAAATGTATTAACTTATTTAAGTTAAATTATGGAGAATTATTAATTTATGGAGAATTTCTTCGAAATTGAATAATATTTATTGAACATTTTTCTAAAACAATTTTTTAAATAAATACTAGTATAGAACCGATCAAAATTGACAGAGATGGAACATCAACTGTCGAGGCTGGAGTGTAAGAGAGATTAAATTTCCATCAGCCCAATTTGCAAAATTACTCCGGAAAGAATCAGAAAGTTCTGACGGGATCTAGATCGAATATTCTTTTCTCTTTCTAACGATTCTTTATACTATTAAATTATACTAGTACATATCATGTTAAAATTAACGAGAAAGTAGAAATAAAAACTGTTTATTGTTTTTTTACAACATAATATATTTAAACATAAAGAATACCTAACAACGAAATATAATGAATTGAACTTGAAACCTATGAGCTGACAAAGCGAACATTTCTCCTCGCTTTATTATCCAGACAAAGTGATAAGAAATGTGGGTTTTTATTGTTAAGATTAATTATTAATAAAATAGAAAAAGCATGTTTATGATTTCCATAAAATTGTTTAATTTACTAGAATCAGTTATTTTCCATTAAGTTCAATTCAACGATTTAATTATTATTTGTTGGATATTTAATTTAAAAAATAGGGAATAAATTCTTAAAATTTAATAGAAAATGTTTTTATTAAACATTTTTCTATAATACTGTTTACTTTTTATTTAATGGATTATATATATATATATATATATATATATATATATATATATATGTAAGTATGTATGTATATGAAAATTTATTCTAATAAAATATACTTGAAAAACCACACACAAGTAAAAAAGAAATAAAGTACGAAGTCTATTTCGAAAAACTATACAAACGAAAAAAACTGAGATACACCCACACATTACTTGAAATAACTCGACAATACAATATAACATTCATTCACAAAACAAACTTTTTTTATATTGCATAAGCCTAATATACAATATAAACGCCCTTTTATCCATCAAATGTCTATACAACGAAACGTATAAATACATATTTTTTTCTGTTTAAAATACAAAAGATTATACAATTGGCTATAAGGATGCTCAACGTATACCTCTAATTTTGATGCAGATGTTCTTAGAGTACTATTATAAGTTTTCAGTATGTTTATAAGGACCACATTACGATATTATTTCGATTGAAATCTATACCTCGTTCGTACGTTTACGGTTCGGTATAGAAACAGAGGAAATTAGACTTTACACAAATAATGAATCCACTCAGTTGTTACAGTAATACATTTGTTTCTTTAAGTAAATCTTGTACTTACGGAATACGTATCGTATTTCTGTATGTACTTATTATATCAATCTTTTAGTTTATGTAGTGGTTTCGGTGAAAAATGTTGTGTTAAATTTTATATTCAACGTTCTAATATTGATAGTTTAATTAATTAGTTTTGTGACGGTGGCGTTTGACTTTTACTCGCTATAAATACTTTATTGAATATAAGGTAGGCTTTCTGTACATTTACTGTATATATATATATATATATATATATATATATGCACACACAATAAATCTTTCGCTTTAAAGTAGTAAGTTTTATCCATAAATGTTATTGGAATGAAATGCTAATATAGTTATATACATTTATTTATCTATTTATCTATCTATCTGTCTATCTTTTTATCTATCTGTCTATTTAAATACAGTATATAAATAAATACATGTACAGTACATGGTTTGTATTATTTACATTTAAAATAATGAAATTGAATAGAAATAAACATTATTTTATTTGTTCATTATTAGAGTACAAAATAAAAATATTTTTTATTAAAAAAATTGTATAAAAAGAATTCAATTATATGTTACTAAAATATATAAACGTTAACATGTGTAAATATTAACATTATTTCATTAAAAACATTAATATTTTTATAAAATGTATAGAAATTTTAATATCTCTCGATATTCAATTGACATTTTTATACCTTAAGACTGTTGAACGTTAATTGTACCTACTTTTTATACTTTTCCTCTTAGCTATGACTTTATTTGTCAAAATTAATTATTGAAATTGAGATTGGTTTTATTCAAAGTGTTGTTTTCGACTTTTAAAGATTTATTAGAAATATAACATCAGACAAAGGTTTCCAAATATATAAATTTATGAACATGTGAAATTATTAAACAGTTAAAGAAATTGTGATAAATATGTTAGCTTGTAAGTATATTAAATTTGAAATATTATAAAAAAATATTTCTTTTTCGCAAATGGATTATTTTTTCACCTCACAAACTGTATCAAGTTTTCTGATCAAAAATATTCAATAAATTATTATTGATTATTTTCAATATAATCAATCATTTAATTATCATACAATTATATTATCAGTTATTCAATTATTATTCAGTCATTGAATTATCTCAGAAATATCGATGACAAACTCCATCATTCTCAGAGCGTCAAGATACAGAAAGAACTATATCTTTATTTATTTTATTATTATCTGAATACTGTCATCTTATGAAAAAAATTTCAAATCTTGGTTCTGCCAAACGATTTAAAAATCAACCAAGTTATGGCTTTCAGAGGAAAGTCATATCAGTTTCAGATCAGATTTTGTACTGTTACGGTAATTTTCTTCAGTAGTTTAGATAATAAAAATCACTATATGATTTATATAATCCAATTTATATAATGACAGTAGATTTAATAGCCTGGATAGAAATGAAATTATTAGGTTGATGTAAAAATATTTGCGGTTTTTATTATTTTAAGTTTGGTACCGATTTTGGTAATTACCGTTATCTTTTGTTATACTCATGTGATATATCATTGTAAACAATGAAACTGGCAAATGAATGTACAGCTTAATACTTGTTCCAAAAATTTCATAATGGAAACGAAAGCTTTGATGATGAGAAGGGTCGTGGATGTCCTTCAGCTGTAAATGATTTAAGAACTATTATTGAAGCGGACCCACGTAAAACAACCCAAGAGGTGACAGAAGAACGCAATGTTGATTATTGAACAGTTGTTAGATATTGGAACCTAATTGGAAAAACAAAAATGTTGGATAAATAGATACCGTATGAACTAAACGAACATCAAGGAATTCGGTGATGCGAAGTCTGCTCTGCGCTTCTTTTGCATAACAAAAATGATCCCCTTCTTGATCGCATTGTCATATGTGATGAAAAGTAGATTATCTATAATAATCGGAAATATTCATCAAAGTTGCTAAACCGAGAATAAGCACCAAAACAGTTTCCTAAGCCAAAGCTTCATGAAAAAAAGATAATGGTCACTGTTTGATGGTCGGTAAGTTGCATCATTCACTCTAACTTCTTAAATACTGATGAAATAATAACAGCAGAAGAATATTATCAGGAAATTAAAAAAATACATGAAAAGTTGTATTATTTACGGCCAGCATTACCCAATCGAAGAGGACCAATTCTTCTTCATGATAACGTCTGACCACATGTCTCACAGATGATTTTAAAAAAATTAAATGAACTGGGTTAAGAAACCTTACCTCACCCACCTTATTCTCTGGACCTGTCTCCCACAGATTATCATTTTTTTTAAACATTTGAGTATTTTCCTACGAGAGAAGGTTTACAAGGAGCAAGCATCACTTCAAAGCGCTTTCGATGAATTCGTTAATTCCAGGACTACAAAATTCTATCTTGTAGGAATAAACAAAATTCTTTCCCGTTTGGAGAAATGTGTGCAGACCAGTGGTCTTTATTTTGATTAATAAATATAATTTTAATTGATGTAGGCGTTTTTATGCTCGATAAATAAAATCGCAATTATTTTTACACCAACCTAATATAATGGTATAAAAATGGATATATGTAACCTCAGATACATATATCAATTGATTTATGTAACTTTAATAGAAAATTTTATCAGAGAGCTCTTTTGAAAGGTATCAATAATAACTTAAGAACCTCTTCTAAGATTAGTTAAAAAATTTGTCTGAAATTTATGGTCAAATTGTATTGTTATTTTAGTAAACAAGACCCTAAATAAAAGAAAAATCTTTCAATTTATGGTATTCTTAAAAGTACGGTTCTTAAAACAATCATAGTGTATAGAAAATATATAAAGTAATATGTAAATCATATTTTTTACTTTTAAAAACAACTTTCTCTCCACAAACTACAAAAACAAGATTAATAATTGATTATTGATCATTTATTTTTACTATGTGAATTTCAATTAGGTCAGAGTACTAATTTACAGAAAGTTCTTATATTTTTTATTTATCTGGAGATAAATATTAATCCACTATAAAAATTACCACTTTTATTTAATATAAAATATTTAGTTATTTATCCCAGTCTTTCTTTTAGTGAGATGTTTTTAATCTTTCTTTATTCAATATATTCTTTTATGAAATCAACTAAATTCTATATATTTATAATAGAGGAATATTGTTGAAAATGTTCATTGAATCAACGCATTTCTTATTAATTTTCCAGTACTCTTCTATGTTTAAATAAGTTCCTTTGTATAAATCACATATCAAAGGTTTGTAATTTTGGTACAACAATAAGTGTCCATTTTCAATTACACAATACGTAATAAAATTTTTCACGATTCCAAATATGAAATCATTGTAATTAGAGAATGTGGTAATTATTGAGTCAGTACTGTGTATTTCTGTTCATATATGCGTATGTAAAATAACATACCACTGCGTGTATTCGAATATTTGGGTAGACGCCGAAAATATATCCTCACTTTCATCCACATACGGCACTTGCACATAAAAAACAGTACATGTAATGAAACCGTATCGAGTACAAAACACCGTGTGAAATGCGAAAGAAAATTTACCGGTCTCCATAGTAACGCTTCTGCCTACCTCCCATCTCTCCCTATCTTGCAGCCTGCCAGGCTGTTCGATGCGTGTGTGTGTCTTCTATTTTAACACCAGAGAGAGCTGGCCGTAGTTACACAAACACCCACCGACGCCCGAGGGCGCCGCCACTCGCTCTCTCGACGACACCCAACCGGCGACCGACCCGACCGACCGACCGATCGTCGTCACGTGACGTCACGTGTTCACCCTCTCCCATATTCACACACACACATACACACCTTTACATCTCCACAGATTCAAGCACAAATGTGTCCAGGACGTTTTAGATACGAAGTGCAGAAACCAACAGAAAAATTCATCTTTGTGTGATATTATATTCACACACACACACTTTATATATATATATATATATATATATATATATAATAGTTCTATTTTATAAAAGTCTTAAAATATATTCCCTTAAAAAACATTAGTATTTACTTTTTTAAGATACATGCTAATAATATGAGATCATAATTAAAAAAAAAAATTAAAAATATAGAAAATGAATTAAATTTTTCAACTCAAGCATTAAACTTTGCTTTTGAACGTTATGTGGTTATGAATTTTAAGTAACATACATAAAATCCTCGATTCAAACTTTAAATTTAACGGTTACCTTTATTTTAAATTTTATAGAATGTTTGAAAATTAAATGAAATCACAACTAATATTATTTTAGCTATACAATGTAGATGATAGATTTTATTAATGAAATTTACAATAAATAAAGAAATCTCAATCTTGAACCTACAGAAAAGAAAAATGAATTTTTCTTAAACATATATATATATATATATATGAAATCGATAGTTATACTACGATTATCAAAGCTTTAAAGTCGAGAAAATTACTTTAAATGTGAAAAAAACTCGTGATTTTAATAGGACTTAGAAATGTTTATTACTCAGCAGCTAAACTTTAACTCAATAGTTTCTTGCGATTAAACACTATTCTAAACGACACAAGTAAATGTAACTATGAAGTCAAATACAGTTTCTTACGAAATAAAATATACCATTAGCACTGTATGCATTGTATCTATTTATTTTTAATAAATTTTCTAAAATTAATTCGAAAGTTAGTTCAATTGTGCTTAAAATCATAATCGAATTCTTCGACTTTGTTTTATTCGTGATTTGATCACTTTTACCCTAATACTTCTCAACCTTATATCTTCCATATATGGTTTTAGATATTCCTTATACAATCCATATAAAAATCAGAATCTTTATGTAGGCACCTTATATATATAACTTACATTAATCTTACAAATCGTATAAAGTGAATATATGATCCTGATACAGTCACTTTATATGCCTTATAATATTAATGTAAGGTGTATATATATATATATATATATATATATATATATATATATATATATATATATATATATATATATGGTACACTATAAGTCTACTTCTATGGATTGTATAAGGATTTTCTGAAACATTATACGGAAAATGTAAGGTTAAGGAGTACCAGGATAGGTATATTATTATAAATTTGTCTGTGAAACGTAAGAACTGTGATATATTTCAACATTTTTGATATTTAAGTAATCATAAGAACAGGAAATGTGGGTGAGTTTAATGATATTTTTCGAAGTTGAATTATTACTAATAATATATACGTTCGTACCTAAGCAAAAATACACACATACAATTCGCACACTCTCCCAACTCTTTTTCATTCATTATTCTTTCACAGTTTGTCAGATAGTATTAGAAACGTTTAAGTGATTTATACAATCAACCTTCTTTTTAGCATATAAATTATATATTTATAATTGTGATACACACACACATATATATACATATACATATATATATATATATATATATATATATATATATATATGAGAATTGTCTAATAAGAATGGTTAGAAAGCAAATTAAACACCATTTTTGGAAAAAAAACTATTTTATTTCTCAACATATTCTCCATTAAGAGCCCATACACTTGGTCCAGCGAGTCTGCAATATACACACTGATGACAGTGATGATATTCTCATTCGATGAGACAAATTTTCAAGTTTGGGAAGAGGAAGAAGTCGCACGGGGTCAAGTCCGAAGAATAGGGTGGATGAGAAATCAATTCGAAGCCTAATTCGTGAAATATTGCCATTGCGACGGTCTGTTTGTGGGACGGCGCATTTTTCTGGCGAAAGAGCACTTTTTTGTACTCCAATCTTGACCATTTTTGTTTCAACTCTTCAAACGGTCAATAATATTGTATAATAGGCTCCTATTATCGTTTTCTCTTCGTTAAACAGTCGATCAGAATGATTCCTTGCGAATCTCAAAAAACAGTGACGATCACCTTCACAGCCGACACAACGGTCGTCACTTTATTCAGCTCACTTTCAGTGGTCGTTGTCCACTGCTTTGACTGCTGTTTCGACTCAGGTATGTAGAAGCGGATCCATGTTTTATCCACGGTGACGAATTGATTCAAAAACGCCTTTTTGTTTTCCATTTCTGTGGAAAATACTACAATGCTCGCTTCACACATCTGTAGAACATGAACTACGCGTCATTTTTGGCTGAAATTTCACCTATACTAGTTTGAAAAGTGACATTTAATAGGCGTGACGTTACCGAATGTATAGTATTGCCATATTATAGAAATTTACCAAATTTATCAAACGACCCACGTATATATACCCAATTAGCCCGAATATAAGACGACTACGATTATAAGACGTGTCCCAATTTTTCCAAAGAAATCAAGAAAGCAACATTTTTACGACCCCGATTATAAGACGACACAGTTTTTCCTAAACCAAACAATAAAAAAATGTTGAGTTCCGTTTCAATAGAAAGGAATATGTACAAAAATTATACAAATACATATTTAAAACTCGATAGTCTGTTGTTTAAATCACCTACAGTGGCGTACCGGCCTGAACTTCTAAAAATCCGAATATAAGACAATTCTTGTTTTTTTTTTTAATAAAAATTTGTGAGGAAAAACTTGGTTTGAAATATATATATATATATATCTGGGCTGATTCACTTTAGGCTTCCACATGAAAGTATTAAAAAAGGGCGTAACGATTAAGAAAAGTCATGTTATCCCTCATTTAATATTTTAGTTCAATGGTATTTAAGTATTGAAGATAACTAAAATACTAAACAAAAAATTACATGACTTTTCTTAATCGCTGCACCCTTTTTTAATACTTCCATGTGGAAGCCTGAAGTGACTCACCCCAGATATATATATATATATATATATATATATATATATTGAGTTGTTACTTTCTAGGTAGTTTAATTTTTTTTAAGATTAGTTGAACTATATTCATAATAATTTTCAAAAAGGAGAATACTAAATTGTATTACTGTTTTATTATTTAGATGACAAAAACGTAATATCACCAAGAATAAGCCGCTCGTAGATAGTAACTTTAGCAGGTAGTATTACTGCTGTAATTTATAAACAGTTTATTTTAATTTTTGTTGTCTCAAAAACCACAAATAAAAGACATGATAATAAGTACGATAAGACATTCCTTATACCTTATTCTATATATTTATTATAATATATATATAGGTGTGTATATGTGAGTCTGTGAGTGGATATTTTATATATAACTTCTTATTCAAAAAAGTATGTGTAAATTAACACACCTATATACGTTCACCCTGTACAAATTACACGTATATACATGTCACCGCCGTACATCCCTTATTCGTACGAACCCCATCCTAAAGTCACCACCCCAAAACGCCGTTCACTCAACAACGGTCCGATGGACAAGTATCATGGCGGTCATGATGGCGCTGTAGTGTCCCCAGAGGCCGGAGTTCGACCCTCTCGGATGCTTCTGTCCGTTCGTTCATTCGCCCCGTCCGTCCAACCGTTCGTCCGACCGACCGACCGTCCATCCATCCATCCATCTATCCGCCGTTTCAATCTAACCCCTTTTGTGTCGATAGGGTGGCTTATACGGGGTGTGTAATTTGGTATCATATATACCTAGCTTTACCTCCAACAAGAACCGATACTGCTCGAGTACATACGTACATTTCGCTTCCCTTGTTATGTTTGAAATCGTCCCCGCAGCCCCGCCGCGCCTAAACCCCATCCCTGAACATCATTTGAGATGCGTCGAAATATTTACAACGCGTAGGGAACGCGGATACCGTTGTGGTTGGAGTGAAATGTTTGTGTTTATTTATTTAACGAATTACGTGTAGTGTTTCGGAGCAAATATTAGAATTTTTTTTAGTATTTTTTTTAAAAATTTTCGAACGATTTGAAATTGCCTAGAGCTATTTATTTATTCGACGACCGGAACAAACGATACGAATTTGACACTGAAATGAGATTTTATAAATTGGTTTCACTGAATTTGTCTAACAACAATTCTTATATTAATGTTTATTGAAATATATTTACATTTTCAATCATGTATATATATATATATATATATATATATATATATTCATATGTGTGTGTATACACACACAATAACTTAAAGAATCATTTACTCAAAAACTCCAGTTATTTATCCCTCAAAAATCAAAATAAATATATATTTAATTAAAAGTTTTATTCATTTTTGTAGAATAGATATTTTCAATTTACAGCAATGGTAAAATACTAACAGATGGACAACACAACTGTGCCCCTATTTAATTTTTTTTATGCATTTACTATTTATACATTTAATAAAAACAAGACAAAAGATTTTTTTAATAATGATTTAAAGTACTTATATTCTGCTACGATCTATGTCAGCTCTGAAGCAATATTTTTTGTTAACTAAATGATTGTTACTCATTATCACAAATTACATAAAACTCTTTAAGAGCTAAAACTAGGAAAATAATTTATCAATTCATAAATAAATTTATTTGGATAAAAAAACAATTTGTTTAATTATTTCACTTTCAAAGTTTGGAAATAAAATCATTGAAATTAAAATTCTGTTTACTTGAGGTTTAAAGCTTGATCAGGTATACATTTAAACTCACTCACGCACATTATATTTATATATATATATATATATATATATATATATATATATATATATATAAAAGAGCGAAAAAGAAAAGTTACTCGATTATTGGAAAATATGATCTCATTTCTTTCTCAAAATACAATCATTAAAATTCATTATAGCAATTTTAAATTTTTGTATTAATTCAACAAATGTAACCAAAAAAAAGGTTTATCTAAATAGAGAAATAGAGAATGGATACACAAATTACAAGTGTGCATTTAAAAAAAAACAGAACTTTCAATTTGATCTGATATGTTAATTTGAAATTCAGAAAAAGTTATATGTATTATAGAAAATTTCTTCTTTAATTAATTAGTTTCATTTTACTTATATCTTTGAATGAGATAAATTCCAAGATATTTCTTATTAAATCTTTAGAAAAGTCATCCTTTTTTTAATGTTTTTTTTTAAAAAAAATTAGAAAAATAAATGATATGAAACAATTTGCAATTAAAATATTTTAATTTTGATTTCAAACATGTAAAATATAATTCATAAAGAGAACATTAAATTATAAAATGGAATAAATGATTGTGAATCTAAATGTTTGATTAAGAGTTAGAGATTGCACTTCAGTTCATTTTAAATAAATATTTTTCATTCATTTTCATTCGAAAAATATTCTAAAATAATCAAACAACGTTATTTAATTTCAAAAAATTATATATAATTTGAAATTAATAAATCACTTTTTTTGTTTGACAAGTCAAATATTATAATTATTATTCTAATTACATATTATTTTTAATTTTTGTTAGAAAATTAATAAAAAAATATATATTAAGAACGAAGATTAACAACTCTTTATTATTTCAGTCAAAACTCTGCTTTATTTTTACAATCTATAAATAAGACATCTTCAATACATATTCATTATAAATGATCATCTAAATATAGTAAAATCCCATTAAATAATTTTCAAAGAATTTTGAAATATTTTCTCAGAAATCTATAAATTAAAATTAAATTTTTCAGAGAACCATCAAAGAAATTGCTGGTTTCTTACATAATTAGGAATTTTGTATTGTAAATAATTTGTTTCATTTCATTTCAATTGTGGTTTCGGATATAAAAAATATTCTTTATCAATTCCAAACGTTCTTACAATATTTTTCTTTTGATATTTTCAAATAATATTTCTTTAGTATTTCATCTTTAATTTATTTTTAGATAAACTTTTGATTTTTGAAAAGGTAATAATAATATTTTCAAAAATCCAGTTACTGAATATTTAGTTTTATAACTCAATGATTTTATTTATAAAAAAATTTACATAAAGTTTTGATCAGAAAAACGGTATGGTTTGTGAGCTAGAAAAATAATTAATTTGTGAAAATATTTTTTTTACTTCTTAATAATTGAAATTATATACATTACAGATTTTACTTTATTCCTTGGGGAAAATTTCAGAGAAAATCTTTTTATTATTATTTCATATCAAACCTTAAATATTAAATCTTAAATGAAGTAATAGCGATTCTTATCAGGTTTCTGAGTATAATAATTATGTGTATAAATCCATTATATCACAACACCAATTAAATAACATTAAAAATAGGAACAATGTTTCCAGAAAATTCAATATTTTTATTGATTACTCTTATATGAATACCAAAAATTATAAGAAAAATTTATGAAAAGATATGTTCACTGTTTTATATTAAATATTAAAATATTTATTGTGAAAAATATACTTTGACAGCTTTTTTATAGAATACACCTTGTGAATAAAATGATTTCTATGAAAAGTATATTTAATAGGTGTAAAGTTTGAAAATATTAACTTTCTTACTATTTCGTATACTTCTCAGTTAAAGAGTCGAGGTAGAACTTTATGTTATAATAAATATTTTAATAAATATAAAAATATGAAATGGAACGTTTAATTAAATAGTACAGAAAAAAATCGTTTGAATTTGTTTGTTTCTTGTAGTAAATTAAATTAAATATATTTGAACAGATCTTTTTTCTAATATTAATTTGAGACATTTGTAAACGTATCAGTGATATCAGAATATTTAAAATATTCCATTAAAAAAGATCTCACTTGGATCGAGCAACTCTTGAACATCAATTTCGATTGATAGTAAAGATAAATATTGAACTATGTATTTTTCGTCTCTGTCAAATAAATATATACAAGATATTCCACCAATCAACCCCCTTAAATTCGTCACAATCAGCCTGAAAGGAACACGGAATTAAACCGCTCATTGGGGTAGTTTCGTAGTATCAGAACGTATCATCATGTCATAATCCCGCTTTTAATATCCAGCAATTCCCTTCTGTATTCTTCGTCATCGTGATGACGGCCATATCATCGTAGTCATCAACGTTCGCAGTGAAATTTTCAAGGGGATACTAAAGAGGGCGATATAGTAATACTACTACTACGGTAAGGGTGCGATCAGGCGCGGTATCAGTGGAACGGACCACGGAGGGTGTAAATCCATGCCCGCCTAACCGAGAGATTTATTATTTCATTTATGAATAAGCAATTAAATCGGTCGACAATGATACACCTCGTATTTATTTATTTAAAATTCAAACAGGTTTTGAATACAGATGATCGAGGTTATATTTTATTCTCCAACGATCTTCAATCTTGTTTTTAATTTTATTAATCAAAAATTAAAACGAAAAACGAATACATTGTATTTATTTTTTGTTATAATAATTCAAAATTATATTTTTTTCATTTTTTTAATTTCATATCTAATTTAAGTCTCATTAATGCCACTAAAACATTCAGTATTTTCATATCTCTTACTTTATTTCAAAATTAATAGTTAAGGTCTAATATGAAATAATAATAAAAAAGATTTTCTCCAAAATTCTCCACAGAGAATACATTAAATCCCGTTGTATTTAATTTCAGTTATTAAATTTTTTTTTAAAATAAATTTCAGTAAATTATAACAAATGAAAACAGAAAATTAAATAAAATAATTAACATAAAAGTAATATTTACATAAAACAATTTAAACAATAAAAGTAAAATTCAATTTTCATTTGAGATTTGTTTGGAAAGATTGAATTAATTGATTAATTTTACTTTCAATCTCAATTAATAAACTGTTCCCACTTTTTATATTTTAAGTGAGTTGTTGTTATAGATTATTTGTTACATTTTTTTTAATATAAGGAAATGTACGACTTAGAATCAAATGAAAATTAGTTTAAATAGAAGCTTGATTATAATTAATTACGGTTTGTTTAAATTTTTAATGACTGACATCAATTTGTATCGAAAATAATCATAAATGAGATCGGAGATTTATTTTAATTTAATATATTTAGTTGACAAATTGAGCTGTGAATATAGGAAATTCTACTTCGGTTCTTAAAATGAACAAACATTTATGATGTTAGCTAATTTAATTTCCATAAATATCAAAACTGTTTATGATTTCAGTACATGTTTCATTTGTGCATTACAAACTTCCACTACAGTTCCTATCCACTTAATGCTCATTTTTATCAAAACAATTGTTTAAACAAATTCCAACTTTATTTTCATTATCTATTGATGGTGAACTGATTAAATGATTTAGGTAAATTACTATCTAATCTCTGCACTATTCCTGTCACTACATTTTTTTACCTTTTTTTCTGTCTAATAAATATGTATGTTTTTCTTTACACTCAATTTATCTTAAAGGTGTTCACTGAACTACAGTTCTTGTAGTCTAAATTATTGAGCTATCTATAGTAGTGTTCTCTGATATTTTTGACTTTCATTGCTAGATCTTATAGCTTTAAAGTTATTCTCAATATAGTTATCGCACTCTAACTAGAAATTAAATTATAAAATTTAAAAAAAAATGCTAAAAATCAAATCTAATTCAAACAACTATATTAATTTAGACAATAAGTCATGAATAAACGATTATAAGCTTAAAACTTGAATTAAATGGCATCATAGCCCTCTTTAAGAAAGCACAATATTTTTCAAATATAAAGACAGTGTGTTTGTGATTGTGTTTATTTTATTTTTAAGCTATTAAAAAAACCAAAATAGTCGATTATAGAATTTATAAAAAGATTTTAATCGATTAAAGAGAAAAATGAAGAAAATCCATTGTAAAATATGAAAAAATTATAATAATTATTTACAATATGGCATCATTCCAGAATTATTAGATATATGATTATTTTATGAGTCTAATATCATTTTCCAGAGGACTGTAGCTCATTGTCTGAATTAAAAAAGATTCTATTCAAAAATTTTAAATAATTTCTTATAATTTTTAGTATCTATTTTCTGTTTTTTAATTTTTTTCTAATTTCCAAGTAATTAAGTGTATAAATCCATTATATTACAACATTAATTAAATATTATTAATGGGTAATAATGACTTTAGCTTTCGACTGGCTCTAAAACCCTAAATAACAACAAGTATTATTAAAAATTAATATAAAAATTTTAGACAATTCAATATTTGTAATGCACTGTTGCCTTTAGTCAAGACAGAAAAAATACAAAAATTAAAATCACACCTCTCTGTTCTTTTGATTACAATTGAATCCAATTGTTTATTTTCATATAAATAAAGTGTAGAAGGAACAAATAGTGACATTTTAATAATCCCAAATAAGGTGAATACAAAATTTAATATCATAATTATTAAAAACTTTCAACATTGTTTCTGAAAGATGCAGAGACACTGACATAAATACATATCATTTAAATTATTTTCAAGAGGATAACACATAATAATAATATACAGGGTTCATCCTATTCCAATAACAGGAGTTAAAAAATGATAATAACCGAATTCACTTAAAAACAGAGAGAAAAATTACATAATAAATGATAAAAAAAGATTTAATTTTCAAAATAATGAAACTAATAATTAAGACAATTATTTTTTTGTATAGGAAAATTTATTATTAACTAATTTTCAGAAGAGATGAATTAAGACAACAGGTGATTCCCTTGTATTTTTAATGTAATCTTATTGTAGTATGATGAAACATCTCGAACTTCATTTCTAAGATTTCAGCATGATTCGTAGTCATTTTCATAAAATTGCATAGAAATCTTTATCAATTTCTGTAAGAACTTGTTTTGATTATTAAATTTAAAATCTTTCTTAACAGACACAACACACATTTATCTTCAAATTTCTGTTTTTCAACTGATAGTTTGTTCAACTTTGTTAGGTCTTTGTCAATGGGTTTGCATATGATTATAGATATACATATGCGCACATACGCACACATGTATATATATATATATATATATATATATATATATGAGAGAATAATAAGTATAGTTCAATCCATGGTAAAACCCATACTAAAATTCAGAGCACAGAATAGATGAAATACTAAAGGATTTGGAGAGAAAAGCAAATAATTTTTACCTAGAAACATTGGAAATATTCAAATCCATAGAAACATGAAAAGATAAACTCATTATCTATACCAAATATCTGGTCAGTCTAATAGACTGCGAAATGAAAGATCTGCAGAAATATACCTACAATGTAAAGATTTTCCCTGGAATAAAAACTATCAGAAAGTCTCCAAATATTAAATCTGAGAAACATTATAGTCAGAAGATATATCAAAGAAAAAGACTGAAGTAGTAAAGAAACAACTGAATGAGGAAAAAATGCGACAAATAAATGATGTAAACAAAGAAATAAAGTTGTAGTTCTTTAGAAAATTAACTTACTATCAAGATGGTGCAAAATAGTTTAACATTTGAGCAAAACAAAACGACGATAAGTGCTATGATTAGGTTGGGAGTATGGAAATGGCAAGGAAAAATCAAGAACATTAAAATCAAATGCATGTAATAGGATGGTGATCTAAATAAAGAAAAAAAACACTTAATAGTGGATTGTAAAGGAACTATCGAAATTAGAAACAGACTATTAATTAATGTAAAAATAGATAATATGCATCTGACTATGGACTCAAATGCTATATAAAAAAATATAGCCAACAATGTACAAGTAGAGTTAGTAATAAGAAAATATAATTTTGAAAAAATATATAATTAAATCTTAATTTTAAAAGCATTAGGTTGGTAGAAAATAATTTCGGTAATGTATACGAATTTAAACGGCATAAACCGCAATTATTTTTTTACCAACCTAATAGATTTATACACATATGATTTTAGGATAAGACAGGTTCCAATGCATTAGAAATGTAAACATATATTCTGTAAAATATAACTACGAATGCAATACCGAATAAATATTCTAGACTAATACTATATATATATATATATATTGTCTGTATATATATATATATATATATTTATTAGTGGTGATGTTAATATGAAAAGTTACAATTTTATTTTATCCTATCCGCAAACTATTTTCTTTATGTATCTTTATAGTAAAATGAAGAAATATATCCGTTTTTTCTGTACATATCTTGAAATAATAAACAATTGAAGAAATTCGTGAAATATTTGTATAAAATATTTATAGACGGATTAGTATAAAACTTAAAAATTAAATAGTATATTCCTCAAATTAAATAACAAAAAAATGTCTATTACATTAAATGAACACACCCACTAATCAAAATACATATTGTATGGAAATTGTAAATATATTTATTAGGGATTTCCCTAACCATTTCAATACAGAGAAATCCGCATCCTCTCTAATAAATATAGATCACGTCAATGTAAACGAACGAACGTGGTCGTCTACTCACGAGAGAGTGTCGGAGGGTGAGTGGGTGTGTGACGCGGCATAATCCACGCGTTTAATTACGCAGCGAGTAGCATCGCACAGCGCGCGGTGATAGGTCTCTGAGCGCGCTTGCGACGAGCTACATAGCTCCCCCATGAGACGTCTGTTATACACTCTTGTAAGCTGCATAGATGATGGAGAGTGGTTTTAGTACTTACGTGTAGTGAAATTGTGTAAACCCCGTTAGATTGTAATGAAACGATATCAACCCCTATACACATTATATATATATATATATATATATATATATATGTGTGTGTATATATATAAGTATTCCGTTCCTAAAATTGGGTTTATAAATCTCTTGTAAATTTCCAAAACGTTTGATCTTAAAAAATGTTAATTAATTAATATTTTGATTTTTAAAACTAAGAATGATATTTGTATAAAACAATATAACACAGTTTATAATATAACCTTGTAATTATGTTATATGATTCAGTCACATAGACAAAATATTGCACTTTAAGACAAATGCGAGCATCTCAATAAGAGAGTGCTACCTTCTGTCGGGGCTGATGTTTCTAATCCAGGCGAAAACTCCCCAACTATCTCTCCTCATCTAACCAAAAGGAGTCAAAATACATAGGTTTCATTCCTAGCACTCTTCACCAAAACACTTTAAAGCTCTGACATTCATTCGTCTCTAAAAAGTAATAATCATCATATCCGCATATACGAGTAAACATTCCAGTTAATATGAAGGGTAGTAATGACTATAATCGTCATCAATAATATGTTTAGTTTCAGTAAATTCGTTTCAATTTTTCTTCTTTATTCATTAAAAAGTTATAACAAAAACATCATATTTTTTCAAAATATTGATTTATTTTTAGACAAACCAGATAAGTTAGACTAATTTGTCTGTTGAATATGCATAACAGCTTTATGAAAATTGGCTAATAATTATATTAAAAAATATTTTAATTCGTCAAGGTACTTTTAGAATAGATTATACTCTTTTAATATCGATTAAAATTTATAGATTTTCAAATAATATAATCTTATCTTATTATTCTCTAATATATTTTACAAACATCTCTATCTTCAACGATAGCTATTTATATCCTAAATCGGACTGTAATAACCCTAGTTATCGACAAGCCTCTAAACCTCAAATAACTATCTTGTGTTCTATAAGAATATATCCAATAAACATTAATACGTACGTTTTATTTCCACTTCAGAACTGAAATCCTGCTAATATAAACCATTTCTACACATTTTATTTATGGAAAGTGCATATATATATATATATATATATATATATATATATATATATATGTGTGTGTGTGTGTGTGCTAGTCTTTTAAATATGTTATTGTCTTTGAATTTTATCTCTTTCTATTCTATTTATAAGTTCTGTCCAATGAAGGTTAGGTATTTTACTAGTTCAATTCCTTTCAAATGTGTATCATAACTCTCTCTAAAGGAAAAAGTAATTTAAATGGCTTATTTATAGAGTTTGGCACTCAAACATATATCATTCGAATTAAAGAATGATCCGAACGCAAGTCTACAAACGGGGAGTGTTTTTATTTCGTCTTTTTATTTGGGCGCTAAAACGTTACTAGTTGACCCGCACTTAAATCCTAAATGTCTAACTTGATGTGCGGTTATTTGTTATTGTGCTCAGATACTGTATTTATATATATATATATATATATATATGATAAATTACAATTTTATTCATTTATTAGGTTGTTAGAAAAATAATTGCGGTTTGTGACCTTCAAATTCATATACATTTTTCTCTTTTTCGATTTTCCTAGCTGTTTTAAGTGGTCTAGAACTGTTTAATGACTAACATCTAATTATTGTGTAAGCTTTTGAATTGTTGTGCGTGGTTCTGATTCAACTAACGCCTTTAGTTGGTTGTTATGAACTGAAGAAGGACACTTGCGAACTTCTTTATCTTTAAGATTTTCATCCCCAGCACGAAATTTTTGGAACCACTATTGCACCGTACGATCCTTAACAGTACCCACCCCAAAAACATCGTTTAGTTTATGAGCAGTTTCTGCTGCTTCACCACCCGTTTTGAACTCGTACAAAAAATGTTCTTATTTACTTCTTTTCCATCTTTAATTCAAGTAAAATTAATAATAAAACCAAAGTCGATGGTACCAAAATTCAGACGGGAAAATGCACTTTAACATGAACTCAATGAAATGACAATAGCATTAATAAAATTAAGGTTAGAATTCAGAAAACAAAAAACAATAATTATTTTTCTACCATCCTAATATTTAAACAAATTTAAAAAAAATCGAAAAAATCGTCCCATAAACCACAATGTGATCAAAAATCTTCACAAAATTATTATTAATCATGTTTGGTTGTTGCTTATGCGCATTTAGATTGTGATTTCATTATCCTCAGAGCGATCAGGTACAGAAAAAAGATTTTTATATACTTTGTGTTCTAAGTATAATATCATCGCCATTGAGCATCGATCGAAAATGATTAATAATAATTTATTGAACATCTTTGATCAGAAATACTTTTTCATTTGTGATCTGAGAAAAGAATTTAATCGTGTGTCAATTTAGCCAGTGTTAAACTGTATAATATAAGTTAATAATTCTACACATGAATTCCATTTCTATGAATTAAAAGAAAAAAACTTTATATAAAAAATAGAAATTTTTAGCAATAGACCTTTTTTGCTTATCTTAAAAATATAAAGTACACATTAAGATTCTTTGTTTTATAAAAAGTGACAACTTTAATAATAATTAGTCAAGTTTATGCCATTTATTTTTCTTGGATAAAAGAATCATAAAAAATTATATATCATTTTTGAATAATTCTTAAGCGAACATTTAAGAAAAGTTTCAATCCTGAAATAAACATACAGATATTCATTAATGGTCTTAAAAATTAAAGACCTTTTAATGTCATATTTAACATTTATCTCGATATATTTATACTCGAATATTTATCATATATTTTTTTAAAAAATCTATAGTTTTATTTATAACTTCAATTATTGATTAAAATAAAAAGAATTAAATTTTAATGTATTTGTTCTTTAAAATAAGGATTACATTGGAATACTTGTTAGAAATCATAAAAAATATATCCAAAACCTTCTAAAATAAAATGTTATAATGAATAATTAATTAATCTCAAGGAATAAAATCAACAATTAATTACATGTTCACAAGAACATAAAAAATATATACTCTTTACATTTAAACACTTTTGAAATACACACACACTCACACACATCCATCTCATCCAACGTTAATATTTTCACCGAACAGTGTAAATTGAAAAAAATGGGGTATATAGTTACTACATCTGAGGGTTACAAAATTCATCTCATCTTCCCCAGGGGATTCGATTTACAACGAAGAAACAGGAGATTAAACCATGGGGTGGTGGCGGTTGATACAGTTTCACGACAGTAATAGTATACACGACGCTATGACAATGTTCTGAATTGATATGGACTCGGATTGTGAGGGGTGGCGGTGTCAAGGGACGGGGTTTTTCATTTGTCGCGTTTTGTCGCACCGCGTGTGCTGTTGCCTCCCCTCTTTAACTACAATCACAATGGCCTCCGGGAACCATTGCAGCAGCGGTTATATAGTAGCTTCGCGTATATTATCTTTTGTTCTGTTGACAACGCGATGAACAAAATGGCGTAAGAGTCAAAATAACGGGACAGCTATTGTTGTAAGCATTGTTCATGTCGATTTTATATTTAAATAAAAGTCGCACGCTGCCACTTAATATATATTTTTTAAATATGTGTATATACTAGTGTGTAAATTTGGAACACATCTATGTATGATTAAACACATCCATCCATCAATCTATACATACATATATATATATATATATATATATATATATATATATATATATATAATTCACACCAATGAAACTCCTATCAAATACCAACATCTTATACAAACTCCTTGACATGAGCTTAACACTTCATCCTTTTTGATACATTAACTCCAAAATTATATTTTATAAAAACTCATGCTTGAATACAATTTTGTAAGCTATTTCTTTTTGAATTTAATACTCAGATCCTCATAAAGAATATCGTGAGACACCTGTTAACTAAAATATTTGATAAATATTTGAATATCAAACCAATGTTCTCGTTTATCTTTGATTTTCTGTAAGTAAAGAAACGAACTAATATTAATTAGAATATAATCAAAGGAATTATTATCAACTATCAATTATTATGTGGCTATTTTCACGATTTTGTTGTATTCTACATATTTTTTAATATATCTTTCAAATTATATTCCCAATAATACAATTTTTAAACAATTAAAGTTTTCCCAACAATTAAGTTTTTTTAATAAATAATAATTATTTTTAGAGAAAAATTTGAAGATACTTGTAAGTTTGAGGTTATGAAACCTCACACTGAGGGAAGTGAATCAAATTCGAACAATAAAATTTGCCACTATAGCTTAATTTATTTTCATGAATGAATTTTCCACTTTCTACATAAACTATAAAAAATGTTTAGTTCAAAAATGTTCAATATTTGACTATTGACTTTTTTGATCAATAATACCATAATTTTCGGATGTTTGGGTACAGAAAGTTACTTTATAACTCATCTCAAAAAGTTACCTAACAATTGACTTGATTAATAATAAATTGTTGAACTTTTTATTCGGAAATTTTTTGTAGTTTATGCAGTGCATGAAAAGTAGTTTATAAAACTAAGTTCTAAGAAATCGATGAAGTAAAAATGTATGTATATATATATATATATATAATATGATTTTTTTGATTATTGAAAACTTAGATAAGAATCTAAAGATGATTTTTATTAACCTGGTACGAGTATGTATGAAAAAAAGTCAAACTGCAAAAATAAAATTTAATATGTAAAAACTCTATTTATATATAAAAATTAATTAATGAAATAATCTGTAAGAATATCTATACAGGTGTTATAATTAAAACTTGCAAAAATTGTAACTAATAGTGAGACTATTAACTGATTTCATATTCCAATAGAATAATAATTCAAAACATAAAACAAAAAAATATTTTTTGAAAAAACACTAGTATATGTTTTAGGATATTAATCCCAAAGCTTGAATTTAAATTTAATTGAAAATTTATTTACTATGCCAGACTAAGGTATCTTGAAAGAAATGATATTTTTTGAAAGATTAAAATCAGATAAAGATCAGTATTGATATTTATCTCTATTATATTAATAAAAAACTGACGGAAAATATTTTTTAAAAAACAAAGTTGGTATTCTTGCAAGAGATTACTATATTAGAAAGTAAGCATTATTTATATTAAATATACCTCTCAATACCTTTATAAATATATTTTTGTTGTAAGTTTCCATTAATTTCATTAATTTTTTCACATTTTTATAACACAGTGTCTTCTTTGATTGAAATGAATTTTAGATCTTATTAATATTGCCATTTACATATTTTTTTTGTTGTAAGTAAAAATTCAGAAAAAAAAATATTAACTTTCCTTACTGTTTTTCCAACAATTGTGTTGAGTATTTAGGAAAATATATTTTAGGTGGTGACTATGTGTCTTTGTATATATTAGTAAAGAGTTTTCTAATAGCGACGCAATTTTTAAGAGGTAATATTTCACAGATATCAAACTAAAACCTGTATTTCATTTTGATATTTGCTAAGTTTTAATATTTCTAATTTTAGTTATAACTTCATATACAACAAAATAACGTATTGATATAATACAATTGTATTATGAAAATGGTCGTTTAAGATAAAGAAGCATCGACATGTATTGATAGTACTCTTTCTGAAGAAAATATTGATTTGATTCCTAAAATTGTATCGGAAGAGCCATGAATGTCAATTTCACGACGTTAACAATAATTGGGAATTTTATAGATGGACACATGGCGTATTTTGCACAAAGATTTATTGTCAAGGCTTATAAGGTTCAATTAATACAAGAATTGAAGCCAGAAGGATATTCACTGCGTTGAAGATTTGTTAATTGGATACTGGAACAACAACATCGTTTTTCTGATAGTCATCTTTAGCGATGAGACTCATTTTGAATCCTCTGGCTACTTAGAAGCACACGTGTTGAATCTGTGATGAAGAAAATTCTATGGTGACCGTTGAGAAGCAACTGCATACAGAAAGAATGACTATTTGGTGAGCACTTTGGTCCGGTGGAGTCATTGGTCCTTACTTTTTTGAGAATCAGGCTGGAAAGCGATTACTGTGAATGGAGAAAGATACCAAAATATGATAACCAAATTTCTGTTGATACAATTGGATGATATTGATCTGGAAGACATGTGGTTCCATCAGGAGACTACAACAAGCCACACATCTGACGAAACGATTTATTTATTGAAGACAATATTTCCTAGTCGCGTTATTTCCAGAAATATAACATTAATTAGCCACCGAAATCCTGCTCTTCAACACCGTTGGACTACTTTCTTTTGGGTTGAATTAAATGACAGATATACACCAATAATTCTAGAACAATTTTCGATTTAAAAGATGAAATTTGAAGAGTAATTGGTAAAATAGAGCCACAGTTGCGTAGAGATGTTATTGAAAATTTAACAAAAGAATGGTTATTTGTAAGAATGCACGCGGTGGTCGCTTACACGATATTATTTTTCATTTATAATTGGCATACCTCCAACTATTATTTATAGTAAAGGAACTTAAAATTTCATCGCAAAATCTGTGCTATATTTCAAATTAAAAATTGTGTCCTTATTAGAAAATCCTGTATAAACTAGAAATAAATAAATATATAAATTCACATCAATAAACTAATAAACAGATAGAATAAATATATTGGAACATTAGTTATATATTTTACTACGAAAGTGGAATAATTAAAATTGGACGAATGTTTAATAATCTATATAGACCTATAATTTATGACTATATACACATATATATATATATACGTGTGTTTAAAATCGCTTTAATGATTTTAAGTGTTCTTGAAATATATTTCTGTATACATTGTAATTAAAATAAGATTTTCCTTTTATAAAAATGTATTTATTTATTTTAATCGGTTTTAATTCTATTAAATAGAAATATATTTCTTTGTATAAAATAATAACTCAGAGAAAAATAACAATAAGGGAAGAATATAAAAATGATTCCTGTATTAATTATTTAATAAGCGAAAATCAAACAATATTATTCCAATATACAATTCTCGTTCTTTAAATAGTAAAGTCATATAAAAAATATTTATTAATTTTATATTTAATAACAATAATGATCTTCTAAAATGATAATTTTATATAATTTATTAAATTTATATTAAACTAATTCTCTAATATTCAATGAAATGGTCACTGACTAAATGAATGACAAGTCATACACATTACACTATTCATAGTTTTTAAACAAAGTTTCAAACAATTTAATGAATTTAATTCGATTATTAACTACTATCAAATGAAAATGTAAATATCGTGTATCTGAATATCATAGATAACACTTTAGGCATAATTTTGTGCGTGTATACAAATATTCAGAGGGTTGAAACGAACGCAATTTATACATTGTTCGTTGCAGTTTGTAATAAACATTTCAAATTATATTTACAATTGTAATAATTCCAACGATTGTATTCATAAATGATTTTATTTTAATTGAAATATTTCTGTTTAGTTATATAGAGGTGCAACAATCAATTTATATTTTTATTTAATTACAATATTAAAATCAATATATTTTTTAATAATTTATTTTAAATTCAACTAATTAATTTCAAAAAAAATAATTAAATATGTTATATTAAATAGTTTTTACCACAAAGAGATGATAATGTAAGCTGTATATAAAATTCTGTATTGTTTCAATACGTTGTTTTGTTGTATACAAAGCTATAACTAAAAATTAGAGTGTCAAAACTTAAAAAACATCAAAAAATATTCCTGCCAGTTTGATATCTGTGAAATACAACCACTTAAAAAATTGCGTTCCTATTAGAAAACCATTTATTTCAATCCAGCTAATACTTATGATAAAATATATTGAATCAATATTGAAGTTTATATCACAATCTTGTCTTTTCTTCCGATAACAGTAATAAATATCTTTTATAAAATCTTTTTTCCAATGTTTATAGTTGGAGTAGTAAGGTTATAGTAGAATATTTATGGTTGCTTTCATACCGATATTAACATTTGTATAAAAAAGAAAGAATGGTGAAATGATTATATATATATATATATATATATATATATATATATATATATATATATATATATACATAAACACATAAATTACATATCACAGCGTTTATCTATCTTCGGTGAAAAAATAATAAATTTGATTATAGAAATATAAGAAAAAATATTAAATAACATGCTGGAAAAGTGACCTAACTATGTATTTAATAAAAGAAATATACAAAACAGAGTGTCATTTATCTTTCCCATTTAATAAATTGTAGATTTACAAAATTATTTTAATTTTAACGAGTTGAAAAGGTAGTTATAGTAAAAAAGTAGATAAAAACACTAATATATATATATATATATATATATATATATATATATATATATATATATATATATATGTATGTATATTAATTAATGATTACTTTTTCGCAGTGATTTTACTAATGTTTACAACAACTGGGATATTTAATTAAATTGTTTATAAATGTTAATTATTTTTTTATATTTGAATTCAAATACACGTACATGCATATATATATATAGTCATAAATTATAGGTCTGTATAGATGTATGTAGGCATATAAATGTATGTAGGCATATAAATGTATGTAGGCATATAAATGTATGTAGGCATATATATATATATATATATATATATATGCCTACATACATTTTCATGTACAGATGTATTTATATCTTATCTGAAGAGTGGAGAAAAATTTTTTTTTACAAAAAGCAATAAAGTGTATGAATGAAGAATATAAGGGTAGTATGAGTTTTTGTCGTAGTATATACCTATGGTAGAGGTAAGTGTGTACACACATAAAGATTGAATATAAACTCTCTATCTAAAGCAGAGGCAGACCAACATTTTAATTAACGCGCGTTCATCGTAGCGGAATTGATTTAGTATTCAGCAGTGAGATGCGAACCCCTGTTTGTGACATGACACGCTCCCGCCGTGCAAACATGGCGGCGCTGGTGTAGCGATGCGACACTGTCGACCAAAATGGCGAACTGTACTGGGATCAAGTATTCATCCCTAAAAATAAATTTGTTATTAACAATATCTAGTGCCATTTATAATAGTTTGTGTTTAATAATATTCTCATTTAAATGATTAATATCGATATGAAAATTCTGATTTGAAATTAATTGAATACATTTTTTTGTCTATAGACATTACAATATAATTTTCCTAAACATTTTATAAAATATGTCCTCATTGAATTACAAATCCAAACGAGATGAGACGAAGAGAAGCTTGCTGAATTGAAACGAAAAAACTCGTGTGTATACATTTTACTAGATCAATCGAAGTGAAGAAAATCGAAAAAAATGAATTATAAGAAAGATGCTTTAAGTGCATTAAATATACAAATTAATTTGGTGTTTTTTTATGAAAAAAACTGAATGTTTAACGAAAAATGGAATACATTTCAATCTTCAAAATATTTAAATTTAGTCCATCTGTCTGATAAATGTCGAATCCTTTATCGAAAAAAGGTGGTGAATTTTAGTCGATAAAGTTGTATGTTCGGACCTCTTCCACTGTTCTAGCATTTTTTCATATTTTATGCATCACAAGACCTTCCTACAAAGCTGTATAAATTATTCCTGTGGATACAACAACATTTCTTTCAACTTGAATGTGAAAACTGTACAATGCCTTATATGCTGCTTTTCAGACGCCATCGTACTCATTACGATTTTATGAGGTTATTGCTACTGCTTGACCAAGATATATAGTGGTTATAAATGTTAAAATTGGCACTTCAAATCCTGAAACGACGAGAAAATATTTTAACTTAAAACAGAGTTATGAAAGATTCAGTTTAAAAGCACTTGATTAATTTTTACTCTTAATACTTTAACTCTGAAAAGAAAATAAGGCTATCTAATTCGAATAATATAATACAATCTCGATGTTTATTAAGTTTAACAAAACAATAGATTCTTAATGGAATGAATTGTGCCAATTTCAGTAAAATGTATTTAAAATAAATGAAAAAAACTGGAAAATACGAACATGAAATAGAATTATTATTCTAGAAAAATAATAAAACTGGCTATATTTTCAAATCATGCATTTATTAAATAAGTATATCTAATTGATTTTCTTTAATCTATTCACATATATCTTATCAAATCATATTTTTGTATTATCTAATAAAATGTACTAGTTTATATCTAGGATATCTGTGATAAGAAAAATCTGGTTAATACAGGTTAACTCGAAAACAAAAACATTAAATTTTGAAACTGTTGACGATTACTAATGAAAAATAGATTATTTATAATTTTAAATGAAAAATGTTCGATAGCACATAAAACGAACATGCATATTGTCTATCATAACAATTAAAAGCTCTTCTATGTACGAAAGTCATGCTACATACAAAACTTATATTTTGACGATTCGCTTCGAATTGTCTACTAAAAGCTTTTTTCAAAAATCAAATGAATAATTAGCATAAGTATTACTTGAAATAGTTTTGTCTAAAGCAACGATTGATAAAAAATCTGAAAAATACAAAATTAACAAATCTTACAAAAAGTGTGTTCTATTATGACAACGTGAGTCTGCATATATCATTCATTTGTAGTAAAAGTTATTGACATTTGGTTAGGAGTTATTGTGCACATTCTCATATTCGACTGATATTGCATCTCCAGATGACTATTTATTTGTTCTCTTCAAATCATATTTATTGATGAAGTGTTTTAATATATAAAAGACTTCAAAAATTATTTTGAGTTGTTCTTTGACAAAACTCCAAACAAATTCCAAACTGATTCAATAATAAAACTACTTGAGAGATGACTGAAAAGTTAAATATTAATAATCAATATTTGAAATTTTATCTAAAATCTAAACGAATGTTGATTTCAGCTTAGTATTTTATTTCAAGTATTTATTTTTCTATAAAACAAAACAATTATTTTATTAACATAAAAAATATAATATTCTAAATATTTTTGTTCATAACTACCTCAAAATAACAACTAGTCCTTAAAATTAATTACATAAATTGTAATTATAAATAAAAAAAACACACAAATATCAAATATCTTTAAAGTAACGATTTTCTAATTTCAATGAAAAATTATAAAAACTCGATTATTTTTGCAATTTTAAGAATTAAATTAATGTAATAGAACTTTAAGTATTAAATATTTATTTGAACATTGGCATTCTTAAAATAATGTCCTCATTATCGAAATGCTTACAAGCAATAATAAAAAAATCAATAACAATAATTTATTGAATATTTGTAACTTAAAAAAAAGTTTATTTTTCGGGTAAATAAAAAAAAAACATTTATGAAAAATAATTCAATCAAAATGTCTGAAATGAATTGTTATTAATAGTAAAATTCAAAAATTGACATTTTATTTAGAGAAAAATATCAGATAGAGGAATTAATTAATTTATTATATAAATTTTACTATATATATATATATTTAATAAATTTTATTAATAATAAATTTTACTATATATATTTATTATCTATTAACAGATATTAATTTGAAACATAAATGTTATTTATTAGTCTATCTGTTCATAGTATAACAGAAATGGTAGTATTATTATTCAACACTTCATGTAAATAATAATCATTTAAAAAGATTTCTGTTCCTATAAGAAAATAAGAAGTATTGTTTATGAATCTGTTAAAATATAAGAAATAATCACACATTCTTATAATATATGTTGTTTTTTCAAAATCGTGACAAGTATAATCACTTTATATCAAAAATATTCAATAATATACCCAATGTTTAATGTCATACAAACGACATTAATGCACAAAAATCTATTCAATTACATTCGTTCGACCACGTCATCTGTAATAAGCATAATGCTACCCAGGTGTACAACAAAGCTAATAATAAAATATCGAATGTCATATCGTTTCTATTAGCTGCTTATTGTCAGCTATTTAGAAATGTCAAAGGGAGAATAAAGCCACTAGACAAGTAATCCCTAGAGATTGGACTAAATGAAAAAGATCTTAAAAGCCGATTCATTTAGATGAATGAGAACGTACTATAAAATATAATTGACTTATCAAAAAAATGTACGTTGAATATTATTCTTCGCGGATAATTTTGACGTAATTGTGTTTTATTAATGGAATTAATTGTTCGTGCGCAGAACTGTGATGCCGTCACGTGCATATTTCACCTGACAGTAAGAGATTTATGTTATTTGAACAGGACAGCTTATATAAAGACCATTTTTGTAGTACAAAATTTAATTTCATTAAAGTATTTTTTAAATTTTAAATAAGACTTAATTGAATTATTTATAATAAAAAAAATCTGATGTGTACAACACTTATTTGAATGAAATATTATACACAAATTTGAGTCTGCCATTTCTTATCAGTTCTTAATAATAGACCGCAAGCAATATAAGCGGTATAGCTAGACATAGTGTGTAAAGATTAATAAAACTATATGTAAATTCGCATACATTTTTCCAAATAAAAATTAAGTAAATATGTACCGTATATCTAGGCATATAAAGTGACTCTTAAAACCTAAAAAAATCGTCAAATAATAGGAGGTCGTCTTATACGCCCAATTCAAAAATAGAAATTTTAAAATAAGACAAAGTATTGATAAGTCTTGTATAAAAATTATTTTTTTTTATTTTAAAGAAAGGAAATTAATTTTTTTATTTTAAAAAAGAAACAAACTTTGGCATATAACATAAATTCACTGAATAATTCATTTTAAATATTTTTTTTAAAAAAAATAGATTTTCCATATAAGTCCCAGTTTTATTCGTCATTCGAGTCTAAAATTTCATGAAGCACATCCTGAAGTTCATTATTTAAATTCTCGTCGTACGAATAGGGATCCAAATCTGTTGAATCAGATCCATTTTCATCTTAATCAGTGTCCCCATAATAAATCATCTTCCATACCAGCCATAGCGTCGTTGGAGATTACAAACTTTTTTAATGATTTGATTACACTCTCTTTATTTTTACCTTATGCCGAATCTCGCAGACCTCCGCTCTTTTCGAATTTGAATATAAAATTGTATTATAACATATGTAAGAAGTGTTCAATTTAGGGTCGTCTTATACGACCAGTATTTGATAAATGTATAAATTTTATCTTAAAATTTCTTCCTCTTTTTATAAGTAGGTCGCCTTATATGGTACATATATATATATATATATATATATATATATATATATATATATATATATACCGACTTTGCCCGGCCGCCGTCAGTCAAAGTCCGACTTTGACTAGTCAATAAATATCCTGATTTATAAAATTAAAATTAGATCACCTTCATTCTCACCTTCATCCTCACTCTCTTTTTTAACCAGGCCATGCGTAGGTATACAGCCCTGAGTAGAGGTTCTACTTCGGTCTTTGACTGACGGCGGCCAGGCAAAGTTGGACTTTGACTAGGTAAAATCGTACTTTGCCTAGTTGTCGGATTTTGCCTACGACATATATATATATATAATATATATTAGTCAACAACAATAACAACAGCATCTGTCAATCTGCGGTTAGCTAAAGGACTCCTGATGATTTTCCATTTTGTACGATTAAATGTCTCTCTTTCCACTGATTTCCAATAACAATTTTTTTTCATTATACCATCTGTTCATTGGTCTCTTTCTTGATCTTTTTATATTCCTTAGTTTCCAGTTAATAATTTCTATTGTCCATCTGTTGTCTTCTTATCTTGCAACATGCCCCGTCCACTTCCATTTCAAAGTCTTTTCTCTTTTTATTACATCTGACTCCTGTCTGTTTTCATATCTATTTTATTCTTTTCCTATATCTTATTCTTAACATGCATCTTTCCATACTTTTCTGTGTTGTTTGGAGTTTTTAATGATGTATATATATATATATATATATATATATATATATATATATATATATACAAGTGTATATATATATATATATATATATATATATATATGATAGATAGATACTTGACATGTTTCCTATATTATTTAGAATCTACAAGTATAGTTGAAATTTGTTTTTATGTAATGTGCATGTAAATATTTTTATATTATAAAAAATGAATGCAGCTTTGCAGATGCAAAACTTTTATTTTAGTTAGAAAGTAAGTGTAAATTTCAAAGAAATATGAAATCTCCATCATAATCATTAACAAATAATATATTTTTTTACTAATACTGCTACATTTGGCAAATGCTCGAATACTGAAGTTTATTAACTTGTTCTTATCTAGCTTACATATACCAACTAAAATTTTCAATAAACTTCTCATAAGGAGAGTTAATTATCCATGAATTTAACTGTATACATTTGTTTTACTAATTTACACTTTAAAGACGATAGAAGTATAGGAAGGAAATATTTGCAGTATTCTTAATCTTCTATTTAAAAATTTTAGAGAGAAGTTATTAGTCTATGTATATTTTATTGATGAGCGTACTTAGTTTGGACGGTGTTCTATGTTGAACTTATGCTTTTCATATAGATGTTTTTACAAAATTCCTATATATAATATCACAATGCTTATAGCTGTGCTGTAGTTGATATTTCGACCCTTATTTACATAAACATTTTGTTAGAATGAAGTAAAATAATTGCCATTAAAAAGTGCATGTTTCATGGGACAATCTTATACTATCTCTTTATCTTTATTCACACATACATACACACACATATATATATATATATATATATATATATATATATATGTATATATATATATAATTATATATATATATATATATATATGTATATATATATAATTATATATATATATATATATATATAATATACGTGAGTCATTTGATAAGTTTGGTAAATTTCTATGATATGGTACCACCATTTATTTGTTAACGTCACGGTTATCAAGTTTTAGACGAAATTTCATCCAAAAGCGACACCTTGTTCACGTTCTACAGATGTTTAAAGCATTATAGCAGTTGACGCAAAAATGGAAAAAATGAGGATTTATTGTGTCGATTCATCACCGTGGATGAAACATGGATCCACCACTACACCTGAGTCGATGCAGCTGTCAAGGCAGTGGACAACGACTGGTGAAAGAACGCCGAAGAAGGCGAACACAATTTTTGCAGCTGGGAAGGTGATGGCCACTATTTTTTATGGGATTGCCAAGGAATCATCCTGATCGACTACTTAACGAAAGGAAAACGATAACAAGAGCCTGTTATGCAAAATTATTGGGCCGTTTGAAAGAAGAGTTGAAACAAAAACGATCAAGATTGGCGCACAAAGAAATGCTCTTTCACCAGAACAACTCGCCATCCCACAAATCGACCGTCGCAATGGAAAAATTGCCTGACTTAGAATTGATTTGTCATCCACCTTATTCTTCGTATTTGGTCCCTGTGATTTTTTCCTCTTCCCATACTTGAACATTTGTCTCGGTGGGAAGAAATTCTCGTTGAAAGAGGATGTTATCACCTCCGCCATTGGCTGTTTTGCAGACTCGCTGTACTAGGCATATAGCCTTCAGTAGAGACTATGTTTAGAAATAAATTCATTTGTTTCAAAAAAAAAACTTTGTTGAACTTTTTACCATAGTTAATAAACGACACTCGTTTATAAACTTACATATGTTCTTTTCGTTAGTTGTTGGTAACTATAGCGCTTAAAATTCTCCATCACTTAAAATAAATATTCAAAAAACCTTGTTTTATATAATTATATCTATATTCATAATATCATATATATATATATATATATATATATATATATATATATATAAACTGCGTCCACAAATATATATATATATATATATATATATATATATATATACACTTTGATTGCTAATAATAATAGTTCCTATGTTGATTGTCACAAATTCAATTATAATGAAGAAAAAATATAAAAATAAAACGTGTGTTACTAAAGTAATCAAATTGTGTTCCACTCTCAACAGGGAGTTGATGACATCATAGAGTAATTTAAGTTCTTACTTCACCAAAGAAATATTTTAACATTGCTGCACATTTTTATTCAATAGCTTGCTGTAATTCAGCGAAAGTTGCTAGTTTCTTTATCTAAACTTAATCCCATAATGGCTTAGTCAGCATATAGATATAAGCAATTAAAATTGAAAACGTTTTCTACCTATAAATTCTTATTCTAATTTCAGATTGTCCATTTGTTATATGTAATTTGATACTTAGTTTTAGCTTGAATAATGAATCATAATGAAATTAATCTTATTAACTAAAATGTAACTAATGTTATATGGATTGAGCCACTTTAGATTTTTATACAGTGAAATGCCAAAATCAAAAATAATTGTAAAAAAATTCAATATATAAAAAATTATTAAATGGATATTTTTTTCTAAAATTATCATCACATGCAAAACTTAAAATTATTACTCTACATTTATTATCTTTTAAAATAACTACCCTTCGTTTGTCAGTTTCCTATGGTTAGACTTGATTTTATTTTGAAAGTTAATCAATATTATATTAAAAAATGATAATTAAATCCTTTAATCAACAAGCTAATAAAAACTGCTATTCATATTCTTCCTTTATATTCACAAATTTTACTTTATTTTATTAATTCCTCAATTTTTGCACAAACATGTTGTCAAAATGTAATATATATATATATATATATATATATATATATATATATGTATATAATCCATCTGTTCATGGTCTCTTTCTTGGTCTTTTTATATTCCTTGGTTTCCAGTTAATAATTTATATTGTCCATCTGTTATGCAATATTCCCCGTCCATGTCCATTTCAGGCTCTACTCTCTTGATTACATCTGTGACTCCTGTCTGTTTTCATATCCATTCTATTCTTTTCCTATATCTTGTTTTTCCTAGCATGCATCGTTCCATTCTCTCTATTTTGTTTGGAGTCTTTTAATGATATATATATATATATATATATATATATATATATATATATATACATCTGTGACTCCTGTCTGTTTTCATATCCATTCTATTCTTTTCCTATATCTTGTTTTTCCTAGCATGCATCTTTCTATACTCACTATTTTGTTTGGAGTCTTTTAATGATATATATATATATATATATATATATATATATATATATATATATATATATATATATAGATACATAACATTAAGCAACAATAAAAACTGCTATTCATATTCTTCCTCATTATGTATTTTCACAAATTCTACTTTATTTTATTAATTCTTCAATTTTTGCACAAATCATGATGTCGAAATATAAAAACATATATTCTTGAACTACTTTTTAAACAATCTAATGAAATGATTGAAGGGAATATCGGTTAAACGAATATAAAATTATATATTATTTATAAAAATGTCAGTTTCAACAAAAACTGATATTTTAATTTATGGGCTAGAATTCTATGTCTACAAATGGCACACACATACACACACAGTCACACATACACACACACACACACATATATATATATATATATATATATATATATTCATGTAAGTACTGTGTATGTATTAAAACTAATAACTAAAGAGTACTTAATCATTGCAGTAGCTAACATGAAATTTAATAAATATTCTAAGAATGTGCGTCAATCTGCTATTTGAAAAAAAAAACGTATTCACATAGGACGATAATTAAAGCCTTTATTGATAGTAGGAAAAAACACGCAAACACACACATCATATATTGTCGTCTGTAGAGGTACTTCTAACTATATCGCCGTTTAATTTCAATAGGGAGCATATAGCATCTATCTACCTGACGATCGTGTAATAAGGGGGATACGAACTCGTTCGCCGTCGCCAAACATAGCGCACAAACATAAAAGAGGGCGGCTTATTAAAAAAAACGCACTCGGCCATAGACGTACGTACTATATACAGATTATACACTCTGCATATATTAATATCACAAACATTGCCGCCGAACAAAAGAAACGCGCGTTAATGCCGCCGCCTGCTGCTGCAAATGGCGGCATTCAAACGTGCCGGCAGCCATTTTTCGGTGACGTAATTCGAGATGGTAATCGTGGTATGTTCCAAAACCGACAAAGAAACGCGTACACACTATTATTGGCCCTACTGTGCATATCCCGTACAATATCATCCCTCTTTATATATGTATGTATGTATATATATATATATATATATATATATATATATATATATATATATATATATATATATATATATTAGGTAACCAAGAAAGTTCTGTTATTTTTAAATTGGGACAAAAACAATTATGTATTTTTACATAAAATAACTGTATTCATCAAAATATCCACCTTCGCATTGAACAACCTTTTTCCAGAGAGAAGATAATTTATAAATTCCATTTTTCTAAAACTGATTATTTTTATTTTCAAAGAACATAAACACATCCATTTTTAACTCTTCTTCATTAATAAACTGTTTTCCATGCATATGATTGTTCAAAGATAAACATAGGTGATAATCTGATTGAGATATGTTTGAGGAATACGGAGAATGGGGGAGGATCTCCCACCCTAAATTTATAATTTTTGTTCTGGTCTCTACTGCAACGTGTGGTCGTGCGTTATTTTGCAAAAATGAAACTTTTTTACGATTTACAAGTGCTGGCTGTTTTTGTTGCTATGGATCGTGTACTAGTTGGAGTTGTTCACTATAAATGTTTGCCGTTAGGGTTTGACCCACTCGTAGATATTCATGATGAATAATTCATTTTGAAGTCCACCAATCACAGAGAGGAAGTTTTCATGGTGTTAACTATAATTTAGGACTTTGTGGGACAGGCTCTCCTAATGAAAGCCAGTGGTGAATACGTTTTTAGTTGGAATACATAACTCATGTTTCATCAGTGGTGAAAACTTGATACAAAAAGGTCTCTGGTTTTAGTCGTGAAATAAGAGATGTATAGATTGTAAGACACTGTAATTTGTTATTTGGAGTTAATTCGTTTGGTACCCATTTACTTAATTTCCAACTCTTTCCTATTTTGTGTAAATGCTTCCTTATTGTTTCGTAAGTTTGAACAATTCTGCAAGCGGTTGACACGTTAAACTGGAATTTGTTTCAATCATTCTCTCCAATACGTCGATATTTACATTTTATTCTCATCCTGATCTGGTCTCAACTTTAATAGATTCATCCCCGGAAGAATTTTTTAAACCATCTCTGGGCCGTTCTTAATGTATTTTTTTTTCTCCAAACGCAGTACAATTTTATTCGCAGTTTCTGTAGCGTTAGTCCCAAGTTTAAATTCATAAAACAAACACACACGTATTACACTTATTTTTCTTGATATTTTTTTGGATTAGAATTATTTTTTAAATTAAAGTAACGGACCGAGATTCATTCAACAATTAACAGTAAAACACATACTTATATAACTGATAAACAATTCCTGAAATTTTATCTGATAACAAGTGTATAGAATTCTTGGAATTATTGTATGTTACAACACGACAAAACTTTCTTGGTTACCTAATATATATATATATATATATATATATATATAGTTATATATGAAAAAATCAAAATAATTAAAAATATAAAATAAATAATCAAAACTCGTATTTAAAATTGTGACGAACGTACAAAAAGATTTAAATAATTAATAAAAAATTGAATACTCTATATCAATAAATACTGTTAATTGATTTTTCTAATAATTTTGTCTAATCTTTCCCAAATTGTGAAAAAAAAACTTGAGTTGTTTCAAAAATTAAACGGAATAAACACTGGAATTTGTGTAGCTAGTAATTAATCTTTTGAATCTGGGAGGGAAAGGGTGCTAAAAATGTTTAATGAATACTTTTCGATAAATTGGACGTCCTTTTATTGTAAATAAAATAAAAATTGCAAATCTGTTGGTTACAAGAAAAAATATATTAATTCAAATTACCCATTAGAAATTGCACATATATCTGATATATCATGGAAAATCGTTGATAACATTCGGGGAAACATAAATCTCTTGATTGGAAACATAATTGGAAACAAAAAAATCTATTACACTTGAAAATATGTAGAAATAACATTACTATTGAGTGTGGAAAATGCCGCAATTTATTCTTTATTTACCCAACTAAAAGGAACGAGTTTTTTAATAGACTATAGAAAATACTCATGTTGTTTGTGTAAATAGATATTTTTCTGAGTATCTATAATGCAAATTCCAAAAAGTATATATATATATATATATATATATGTATATATAAATATATACTTATATTTATTTAATCCATATTTATAATGTCTGAAACGTCAGTTGTTAAAAATATAATTCTTTACTAACACAGTCTTCTGAAAAAGTAGATAACACCCATACCAAATTCATCGATAACCCTTAATTAACTTCATCTATCTGTGAAAATGTTCATCATATTCATAAAATTTAATAACAATAATCTAACACACAAGTATTACATGTTATTGCATTCTCTACTATAATCCTTGTTAAAACATGTAAAAGAAGGTTAAAGTAACATCATAGAGAAACATAAAGAAATAAACCACTTTTATCTATTAATAAAAAGACATAAATAGGAGAAAGAAAATGAAAACATTTTCTGTTATCTTCTGAAATCAAAAAAGAAATCATATCAGACCTGCGAAGGAAACATTTCTACACTTACGAATATTTTTATAGTCTTTTATATCATGAGATAGAATTACTACAAATGAATATTACGGATCAGACATGATATGACAGAAATCAATAATCCAGAGAATATGCTCAATGTACAGACAATTTCTTCAATATAAGAAAAATAACTGACCAGAAATACTAATTGATATTATATACAGCTAATGAGATGCTATTTTTTTTCGAAAAATCTAAAACATATTTAAATCTATAAATTTTACAGATATATATATATATATATATATATATATATATATATATATATATATATATAATTTCACAAATTTATAAAACTTACTAAAAACAAAAAAAAAATAATTTAATATGCTGTAATCAATCAAAATCATTTCTCAAAGAAATCAATCGTACTACATTATTATGTAAAAAAATACCTAATAAAATAGAGAGATATTAACAATTAATGAATTTAAACTTCATACAGAACTTATTAAAGCAGAGTTTTATTTATAATTTTATTTTTAGAATGACAATTAAAACTTTATTACACAGAAGAAAAATAATACTTATTAACAACAAAAACATTTACATAAAAAATATATAACAAAACATAATAAATATAACAAATGTATTTATACTAAATATAAAACACACATTATATATATATATATATATATATATATATATATATATATATATATATATATATATATATATAATATATATTCATACAAATTTCAATTTCAATTCTTTTCAATTCGCCCACACGAAACACTCGAGATACTTGATATACAAACCACTCGACATAACAATTAGAAAAACGTACTGTAAAATATTGATGTCAATCTCCGATATCAACAACTGGAAAGTTTCGAATGGTTGTTGCACATTTATTATATTATTTTGTACCCTTTCTATTTCCTGTTTATTTTTATACAATAACACACCCATTGTTAAGATTATATAGTTGCTTCAAGCATTTAAAATAAAAAAAAGTATTCTTAATTGATGTCTAGATTAATTCGATAAAAACATATTCCTACATGTATTTCCTGAAATATAAACAGAATGAAATATTCAACATTTTGAACAACAAGTAGATTAAACAATGATAATATTTCTCCTACAATATTTGACTAGTTAAATAAGTTTCCCAAGGTTTGGTACTTGACTGGTTCAAAACTTCTTTATCATATCTGAACATAGATTAAACAATCACTATCAATAATATAAATTTCATTTTTTTTCCCCTCTAATTCACATTATTTTACTAGTTTAAAACTGTCAATTTTATTTTTTATCAGAAAACAATTTTCACAAGATATTCTACAAATTAACTTAAGTTTTTTTTCCTGACGAAATATCAAATAAACAACCACTAAACTAGATAAACTCAATTTTTCCTCAATTTTGAAGACACGCGCGTATTTATACATACACACACACACACACACATATATATATATATATATATATATATATATATATATATATATATATATATATATATATATATGTATGATACATATGTATGTGACAGTTTAATCATGACATATTTTTTTCATTTTAATTACATTACATGGTTGAACATGTGATTGTATCAGATAATAAGATTTTTTTATTTTTCATATGTGAGTATACTTATTAATAACAAATTAAAATTCATATTCGGCATATACTATCAGGCAAATGGAATGAACGAAATTTGTAAGCAAAATTTGAAAAAATATACAGAAAAGCTAAATTCTTTCGAAAAAATGATTTTTTCAATGCAAGTTACTAAAGTTATTCATCTGTCTACATTTTTAACTCTCTCTTTATCACTATATATATATAATATATATATATATATATATATATATATATATATATATATATATATATATATATGTACATCAAATACGGTTAAATTTTAAACTATATTAACTTATTTTTTCAAAATAATAAGCAATGTTTTGCATAAATTTTCGAATACTTATACAACTTTTTTATTAAAAGTTTTAACTTACTTAAACTTCGTCCATTGGTTACTTAAGTAAAGAATATATCTCATATATATATATATATATATATATATATATATATATATATATATAGAGAGAGAGAGAGAGAGGGAAAATCGTTTTGTATTACACGGTTTTGATTTAATATGGTTAAAGACGCACCCTCACACCCGAAACAATAAAAATTTTTTGGATAAAAAATGTTCAGTAAATCAATATATATATTTAATAATATATCAATAATGTTCAATAATATATTCTGAATAAGAATGTTAATAGAAATATAAACTTCATACTTAATAATTCAAATCTTATTTTCTCATTTTTTTATTAAATTGTTTCTTATCATAAAATTTTACAACTACTTGTGATGTATATATATATATATATCGTAATTATCAGGCTCTGTCAATCCTCTGCTGGATAAAGCTGGATGATTTTCCATTTGTACGATTGAATGGCTCTCTTTTTCACTGATTTCCAATAAAAATTTTAATTTCCTTATTCCATCGGACATCGGTCTCTTTTGGTCATTTTATATTCCTTGGTTCACACTTAATCATCTCTGTTGTACATTGGTTGTATTCTTTTCTTACAACATGCCCCATCCATTTCTATTTCAGATTCTTTACTCTTCTTATTACATCTGTGACTCCTGTCTGTTTTCGTATCCATTCTCTTCTTTTCCTATCTGTTCTTGTTACTCTCAGTATGCATCTTTCCATATTTCTCTGTGTTATTTAGAGTATTTGAATGATTTTGGCATTAAGCAGCCATATTCCGCTGCCGTAGGTAAAGACATGTATTATACATTTATAAAACACTTTTTTCTTCAGAGTGGAATTGTTGATTTAAATAACAAGGCGTTTCGTCCAAATGAACTACATCCCATTTTTATTCTCCTGTTTACTTTCTCATTGAATGACCCATCTTTGCTGATGCTAGCCTAAATGAACACTTCATTACTTATTTTTTTTTCTGTTTCTTTTATTTCAATTTTCTTTAAACAAACGTATTGAATAACACTTTTGTTTAAGTGTGGTTCATGTTAGACCATTTTTTTGACTGGCAACATCTAATTCTTCTATCTTCGTTTGTGAATCTTCCGAAGTATTTGCGGAGATAACGATTGTGTATATATATATATATATATATATATATATATATATATATATATATATATATATATATGTATATGCATATATATATATATATATATATATATATATATATATATAGCAAACCCTTGTATAACATGGTTTAGATTTAAGATTGACAAATAATTGCGACAATATCTCGTATAGCACGACATTTATAACACGCTTTTATACATCCAATGAGAACAAGATGGGGCAAAAATCATTATTAAAACGAAATATTAAGCTATTCTATCATTAATCATTAGTTAATATCTTTGAGTTGCCAAATTTTTTTCATTAAAATTAAATGATAATTATTTCTTACTAATAAAACAATTTTAAATTTAAAATATCTCAAACCTTATTTTCACAAAATACCTCAATGTAGCTTTGAAATATAAATGCGTAGAGGTATTATTAAAATAATTGATTGAACGTTTTGTAATTTCTGTTGATATATTAAATAAAAATAAACTGTAACATTAAATATTTTATTTTTTTAATCTAGAACACAATATATAGCTATGAAAAGGATATAACAAATTTCTTGTGAACTTCAAACCGTGCTATACGAGGGTTTACTCTATACATGTATATATATATATATATATATATATATATATATATATATATATATATATATGTATATAACCTATATATATATACACATAAACTATAATCTTTTTTCTGCAAAATTTTTTTATTATTTTTATGCATGGTCTGAATACACACTTTCATTCATATTTATGTATACAAAATTATTACTTTGTATGAATGCATATATATATATATATATATATATATATATATATATATTTATTTGTGTGTTTTGTGTATTTTGTGTGTGTGTGTGATTTTCTGTGATTAGAGGATTGTTAAGGGCTTGAAATTAATGTGCTGTGTCGTCCATTTTATACATATTTCAAGTCCTGCTTGTGCTTACTTACATCAATGTCCTAACAGAGAAACCCTACACACTACGTAGCGAATTAACAACGACGATGGCTAGATCGCAGCGTTGCTATGGGCAACACGAATTTGCTGTCCGGGTGGTTGTGGCGGGAATCGAACTTGAACAGGCCTGCTTGTAAAGCACTTCGTCATGCGTGTAAGGTAAATAGAATGCTAGGATCCAGTAACATTTTCACTATTGTTCTGAGTTTTGAAAGTAAAATTTTCCTCTTATTACAACGTCTATAATTATTAAAAATTATATTGACAATTAATTTTTGGATTTTTTTGCAACAGTCGTTGCTATAAACGTAAAACACTAGATTACAGACGGTAGATGTACAATTTTAGGAAAACATTATAAATTTGTTTTACTTTAATTTCACACGTATTCACACCCACAATATAACCATAATCAATCAAATCAAAGGGAATTATTTTTAATAATAATATTTTCATCTTCGAGGTGTTCAAAAAAAATGATCACAAGATTTTTAATACAATATATCCCAATATATAATATACCTTTGTTATATATGTAATTTATTTATTTATCCATAAATTCACATTTTACTCTATTTTGGAGTAAATATACAAGTTGAGGGATGTATACTTTATTACTTTTTGTTTTTTCATTTAAGATTCCATTTGAATAAACAACTGTAACTATTTTTAAGTGTAATTAAACATTTCAGTAATTAAACATGTTTAAAATTATAATATTTAACTGAGAAAAAAAAATTAAATAGTGTTCTACACGGTTTTATTCACAGCTGTCAATAACAAACATAGTTTTAAATACAACGGGAGATATATTTGGACAAAAAAATTTTTATCCATTATAAATATCTAAATATTAGAGAAGCTATAGAAGCAGTTTTTTGATATAAGATTTGTGTTTGACTTGCATTTAACTGAAGTCTCACTGTTATGATATCACAGTCAAAACCACCTTGAGAATGAAAAGATATATTGTGATTCCAAATTCTCATTTTCTAAACCCTTTGATAATATATTTTTTAATGCAAGTGTATGTATGTTAGCAAAATTAGGTAAATTGTGTAAAAATATATTAGGAAAATAATTTAGGTAGATCGTGTATATACATACATTGTATATATATATATATATACATTCTGGACTGCATATTATCCGTTCGTTTATATTAACTGAAAGTTTGACTTTAAAAGAGAAGTAAACATCACTGATTTCATGATCTAAACAATGAGACTTATGGAGTGGGAAAGTAATCAACATCGTGTTATTATTCCTTGCAAGCAAAATTTAACAAACAGACGTTTTGTATATCTTCAAGTTTTTAAGTCACGCTATAATTTTTCTTGTTTATTAAACTGCTTTCCTATAATTATAATCTAAAAGACTTATTCAAGCTTCAAACAAGCTATAATTTATTTAAAGGTTTTTATGAAATAATTCATTTAATAACTCTTATTAATGTCTAGTAAACAGCTTTATTTTGTTAAAAGTCATTAATCATTTTTATTTATCAATCACCGCTTTTCTTCGATTCAACAACTGTTTCCTCAGTTTTAAAGTCTTAACTTTGTAAAATAAAATTTTATGTTTTATTTCATACATTACATCTACTTCATGTAAACTCTTTTCCTGTAGATTATTCTTTCTGAAATAGCTGCTATTGTTTTATTAAGAAGTAAAGTACTGCTTTATTACGGAGTAAAGTGCTGTTTTCTTATAGTTACGGTCTTTTTTAATAATATAAACACATACACTTTTAAAATATCTTTAAGAATAGTAGACTTAATTAAAAAGGAGAGCATTTAAACATGTTCTAGCCTACACATTTTTTGTTAGAGTGTCCTCTACTATGTTAACTTAAACTAAACCCCATAATTTTTCTACATATATGATGAACTTAACCTTTGATATTCAGTTTATTTTTCATTCAGTTTTTTTATTTCAGTAAAATTTTTCATTTCTGCGTGGATAGTGCAGATATCTTAGGAATATTTTAATTGTAGAAATATGCTAGTGTTCCAAACTGTTGAAACCTTCTCTCACTTAATTTACAAAATGAATAAATTACTAGTAATATTTTATGTATATATATATATATATATATATATATATATATATATTTAATATATATTGGTTTTATATTCAATTATACTAAATTAAACAAATGTTTCGGTAGAACTAAACAATAATACTCGTATATAAAGAATATTTTGTGGATATACATTTTAAGAATATTTTTAATATCAATACAATTTTAATCGTTAAAATTAATTGCAAATTGTACCACCTTAATAAAATAACTTTTATTATCCAGTCAGATTGTCAACTGGAATTCGCTACATGAAAAAATCTGTACATGAACTTAAAAAAAATTGTATTCATTAATTTAATAACGACATACTTTAAAAATGTATTCAATAATATAAAAAGAGTACTACTAAGAGACTTTCTTAAACATGTAGTTAATAAAGACGTTTTCTTGTTAGTATTCGCATTTAGTTAATTTTGTAGACTTTTACTAAAATTTGAATAATATTCATTAAAGAAATATTCATAGTTTGTTATTATGATGAAAAAAGAAAAACAATTTAGAATATAATATTTTAAACGATGTATTTTCTTTTCAACGTAATCATAACCATTATCAGTTTATTTCTGCGAAGGTATAACAAATTTCTTCATTTCATCTGTAAAGATATCTAGTATTTGTTCAACTAGCCAATCTTTCGTGGTTTCTTTAAATTGGTTGTCAGAACAAAATATATTTTCTTTAATATCATGTTTTAGAATAAGTAACAATCGAATGATTCTAGATCTGTTATTAAAGTACGGAAAAACAATTCTGTTCCAATTCAGGGCTTCTCGAGTATGTTTCTTCTCTATTCCATCATTTTTACTATTAAGCACAGTTCAACTCGATAAAATTGAAAGCAACAAATATACTTTTTCAGATTTCTGAAGGTTTTAACTTATCATTATAAGTTTAGAGTTGATCCTCTTTCCAAGAAAGTTCTACGATGTTCATCTAAAAAGATTGTCTCCATAATTTTCTTACAGTAGGACTAGATTTTAAACGTTTTGGCCAAAGCGAGGAGTAGCAACAATAGGTATTTTAGTGACTGTTCTTTTATTTAAAATAAACACTAAGGTTTTATTTCCGGTCATTATAGATAGTAGTAAATAAAAGTGAGTATGGATAGCAGTGAATAAAATATTTTCATTATTAAGCTCAATTTATTACAAACAGTTATAATATTTGTATAATTTATATTTATCACAAACTGTACACTTAATGCAACATTACATATTTATATGTGCTGCATTTCTTATAAACAACTGTTTTTGAAAACAACATAAAATTTATTTGAAAAAACTTATGTTAAGTTTTATCTGTCGCTTGTTTGCGTTAACTAGCTCCTGAATATAATTCTCATAGTCATAATGTTTTTCGAATTTTGTTACATTGCACAATATGACGAAGAATTTGTAGAGCTTCTTGATCCGGGCATTAGTCGGAGAAACTTCTGAAATTTCTTCGTTTCGAAATGACAAATCTTTACACTTTTGCTTTACTTCTACCGTAATCCAAAGGGTTTTTTTTTTATAGAGCAGTTTGTATAGTCTTCTTACACAAATCACATCTTAATAGATCACAAAATTAAACTAGAGAAATCGTAACAGGATACATAATGGGGCACATGTTTATCCTTACTCACTGTAACAATATGTTTTGAAATGATAAAGGGCACGTTTCAGGAAAAGTATTTTCTAAGTATTTTTGTCATGCACTTATGTAAATGATAAAATATATGCTTCGGTTAAAAGTATGTTTAGAAGAAAATGTCCATTTAATACGAATTTGCAACGAATTATTATCGTTTGTCCCCAAGTGTAATTATCAGAATTGATAACAATAGCCGAAATTTGATTTATAATAGGGTGGATTATTTTTAACCAATTTTATATAGCGTGTTGACACCGACTGATTATGATAACAATATTCGATTGATAACGTTATTCGTGATTATAATTACCGGAATCCACTGTATATTTTTTTATATAAGTGGTACTTTAGTGGTAAAACTTCGAACTAAAGTTTTAACTTTTTACTTCATAGATGGCAACGCAAAAATAACCACCATTCAAAGATATTTACCTTTATCGCCCAGGCCTATGACACTAGCTATATTTTTCTATTCTTTACACGGCGGGATCATGTTCCTCTGGTTGATAGAGAGGCTAGTGAAGTGTAAGGTAAATCACATGACGAATACGAGTACGACTACATATGTGTGTTGGTGTAACGTACGAAACGCATGAGGTATTATATAGTGAATACCCTACACTGCACTAGCGTTACGGGAACATAAATCTGCCGAGGGGTAGCAGTAGTGTCATATGATTGGTTTGACCTATGAAAATACCACACAAATACAAACAATGGTCTTTTTTTAATTTTTTTAATTACCCGTATCCAATCTTTAGCATTATTTACTCCGTCTTAGAATAATTTATGTTATTCATTGAACCCTTAGACCATTAATATACATACTACAATACAAAGAAATATATAAATAATTAATAATTTCAGTCATGAAATTCCGAATAAAAAAAATAAGAGATTATAGACCTACATTCTTTATAATCTAAAGTAAAACAAAAGTGGAAATACGAAATATAATGAATATAAGTAATTAACTATCCTTATCATAAGTTTATTAAAAAAATTAATTAATACTTGTTAAATATTAAAGATAAGGAAAATTAAATCTTCTTTAATATGGTAAAACAGTTAGGAAATAATTGATATCAAAAAAGAGTGCATTATGTGTTGATGATTTACATACATTTTATTATTGATTTTTCAATATAATTAATTATTTACAAATACCCACTTATAAATATACATGAAGATGTAAAAGTTTTAAATGTAAATCAACAAAAAATATATACGCATACGTCTTCGAAAGAAATGATTGGCATCCTCTAAGTTTCTCAGTAGACTTTTAAGCATCATTATGTTTTACCTTATTCTCATCAAGGTTTCTTTCAATCTGTAAATGAAATACATTACATTATGAACAAATCTTAAATTTTACTGTATCGTAACACTCTGAGAATGATTACATTGCAATAGAAATATGCTATAATGAAAATAAGTGTGAGCATGAGAAATGTTTATTTGCTATATAGTAAATAAAGATTATGGTTGTAATATTTGAGAAACAATGAAATTTGAATTAGTATTAATATTTATCCAGCATTGTCAAAATATGGAATCTAAAAACAAATAAACAGAAACAAATTCCATAAAATATTTGAAAAAAACAATGCTTATGGCAAGAATTTGATTTCTTTAACACATAGATATAAAATTTGTATCTATTCATAACACAGTTTCAAATTATGCATAATTAAAATCATCCACCTAAACTAAATGTCTCACACAACAAGGTATCTTCTTTTAAAAAGAACTATTTTCAATTAAATGTTGTGAGGTAGTAGCTAACTGATTTATAGATCAATCATGAACATTTTAAGAAAATTAGATTTTCAGTATACTCATCCAAATAAAATATTATGAAAGATAAAAAAAGAAAAAAAACAAGAAACACAAGAAAAATCCAACAAATCTCAACTGACTTTATGCGAACGCTGTTATGTTTATTAACCCGAGTTCCTGAAGCTACAAATATCTCACGTGTTATGAATTTTATTAAAGTAAACGTTGAAATACTTTTGATATTCTCAACTAGATTAGTAATAGATATAAATTTAAAAAAAATATTATCTACACAAATTCAACAGGCATATATATATCTAACTACAGATTATTTACATATCAAACATTCTAGCAATTGGAGAGATGGCAAGAAATTCTGTTTGGTGTTCACGATCTTACACTACTAGTAAGAAAGAATGGTTATAATATCATTATATGATTATGATCACTTACCACGTATTGAAATAATAGTCTATTGCATTTGTATCAATCATGTTTATCAATAGGATTTGTTTTTTATATAAAATTATATAAGTGTTCATACTAATATTGAATTACAAGTTCTGAATATAATAATTGATTTCATATAAAACATAAATTTTTGAAATGAACATTACTTTGAAATTATTTAATATAATTCTGTTTTAATTATTTTACTGTTTTTCTGTTCAATCTCACAATTTATATCAGACTTTTTATAATCAATACCTTGATAGCAGTAGTAATTTATTTTAGATAAACTTGTTCAAATGCACCTATTTTTCTTAATTTAAAATTTCTTCTATAGAATAGTTGTACAAGTTTACAAAAGGAACGAATACACGTTTCAATTTTTAAAATTTATTTACAACTTCAAAGCCTATTTTTGTTAGAATCGATATTCCTTAAGATACAGGTTGGATACTACAGTTAAATGATTATTAATCGTGATTGATTATTACTTATACACGACACCATCATCCTCATAGTATGAAGGTACAGAAAAAAATTTTCTTCTATAACATAACACTTTGAGGATGATGACGTTGCTACTAAAATGCCCATTAGCAACAATCAAACATAATTGATAAATATCGATAACGACAACACCAGAACATTTTTGGTGGTTTTTGGAATGAAAAAAAATGAATTTGTGAAATCGATATCTCTTTTCCCTACTTTTGAACGATTATACTATATTATAATACATACTTTCTTTCTAAGTCTTTTAATTCTTTCTGATAATGCGTGGATATCATCTATCTCATCTTGAATAGGCAATGGTATAGTATCATCAATTTCATATTGTTTAGAACGCTTATTACGTTTTATAGTAATTACTGGTTCCGTGGACTGAAACAATAGAAAGTTAATTTACTTTTCGGTAACACAAAATTATACTGTAATTTAAAATCATAAAAATTATACATGAATTTTAAAATCATAATAATTATATAAACTTTAACATTAAATATTTGTATATTTTGTGAATATAATGTTGATTAATTAATATAAATATAGATTTTCAATAACTTTATTGATAACTGAAACAAACAGACTTTAACATAATAATAAAATGTTTTATATATTTATTTTTAATTACTTTTTGTACATATTATGTATATTTACATAATCTTCTATACACGTTAAAAATTATTTTCTTAAGTGTTTAAATAAGTATGCTTCTTCTCTGATAGTGATCAGAAAATAAAAAAAAATATTTATTTTCAACAAAAGATTGTTGTAATCATGCAAATGAAAGTATTTTTCTGCCTTAAGAAAACAATTTGTATTTGAAATATTGTATTTATTGAATTTTTATCCCTGATCTCCCCGATAAACATATTTATATAGCTATTACATTAAAAAAAGTTGAAACAGTTTTTAACAATGAAAATTTATAAAATTGCCCATTGATATTAATATTTATATATAGGCAACTTTTCTTTCAAACCAGGATAGACAGAACGTAAAGTATATTTTCTCTTACTCAATCGTCTAATCAAAAGAAATTAAACGAACTTTCATATTAAATTATAATTTTATATTTATTACATCTATGTTGAAATCATAATACAATTAAAAACTGTCTAAATTCACTTCAACAACTGATTAAAATTCCTTGTTATATTTTTGTTATAAAAGTGTATAATTGATAAAGGTCAATTTTTGTAGTAAACCATTTGAGTAAAAAAATAATTTAAGAAATTAATTGTTTCTTTTAATATGTATATATATATATATATATATTATAATTATTCATAGATTTATAATAAAAAATGATCTTTTAAAGACAAATATCTTTCTATATAATTTTATTTTCTTACGAATTTGCTATACAAAGCTATTTTTTGATTTTAATTTAAATTGTATGCACTATACATTATATCTATTGCTTAAACTAGTAATTTATTAAAAAAATATTGAAATGTATAAACATATTTTTTAATATAATTCATTGGTTGGCTTGTATTACTATTTCAACAAATAATTTATATTATATTTTCAGAAATATGTTTAACGCATAATCCTATTTAAAATTTTTAAAATTGATTAAGAGTATTTGATTCTATCGATTCGGCTATTAATCTCACATTGAACTTACCGCATTGTAGTTATCAGATTCAGCGAGAAGTTTGGTAATCTGAAAAGAAAGTTTATTTTTATACAAAACGATAAAAATGTATTATAAATATTTAACAAATGCTAATAGATCATTAATTATATATTAAAATGATCCTAGTTATTTAATATTAGAAATCTATTTTTAACCTGAAAGGAAGCAAAAGCATTTAAAATATAATATTTTTTCTTTAAAAAAATAATAATATAGTTACTCTATCTTGCATCGCTTTAATGTCCTTTTGTATTTTTTGTAAGTTAGCAATGGCTTCAGCCAGACAATCATCTGATTTACATTTACATTGCTCGTCATTTTCTGCACATTTTTTAGTTTCGACTGATTCTACTGATATGCTTTCTTTGGAAGAAACATCTCGTTCTATTCTTTCTCTATAAATCTGTAATATAATATAAAATTTACATATATATATATATATATATATACATACATACATATATATATATATATATATATATATATATATATATATATATATACATACATACATATATGTAATGTACATTTAATACTTCTCAGAGTTTATGTAAAAGTAGGTAGGTCAATATTTAAAATCATACTTAAGCCTATTCTGTCTTAAGTGTGGAGTATATACAAAATAATTGTATAATGAAACGAAATGGAGAGACACATAATGAACTAGAACTGTATAAAACAGTAATTTTAATAGTGTTACTAGAATTGGAGGGCATGTTAACATCCTACACAATTGAAAAACGTTAACTGAACGATTAGGTCGAAAGAAAAATAATTGCAGTTTAGTTAGTTCGTGCGACACCAATTTGTTGAGCTTTTTTGATTTTTCAAGCTGTTTTAAGTGGCACAGAATTATTGGATGACTAACGTTTAACTTTTGTGAAAGCTCTCGAATTATTGTGGGTGGTTTTGATTCAACTAACATTTTCAGTTGGTCGTTATGAACTTAATAAAGATGCCCGCGACCTTCTTCATCTTTAAGGCTCTCATCCCCAGTATGAAAATTTTGGAACCGCTATTGCACTGTACATTCCTTAACAGTAGCCACATCAAAAGTATTATTTAGTTTACGAGTAGTTTCTGTTGTTTTATCACCCGTTTACAACTCATACAAAAATTGTCCCTATTTGCTTTTTTCTATCTTTAATTCAATAGACCGATTTAAAGTCAAATTAATAATAAAACCAAAGTCGATGTTATGAAAATGAAGACCGAATAATGCACTTTAAAATTATATTAACACGAACACGAGGAAATTACACATTGAACAAAATTAATGTTAGAATTCAGAAAACGAAAACCGAAATTCTTTTCCTACCAACCTAATACAAGTTTTTTATATATAAAGACATAAATTGAAAATAATACAACATAATGATATCTTATTCCAGTATTTATCACTAAGGCAATGTCTTGAATAGATTAATTAATTTATGTATATTGCAGCAATATAAAAAGACTAGGTTAAATTGATCATTTAGCTATAATAGGAAGTAAAAAATAAGACATTTTTTTTGATAGTGGTAAAGAAAAATAAACAGTTTATTTGATTTTCTACTGATATTTGTTTTAAAATTAATTTGACGAATAAACTCTTGAATCAATATTCTAGAATCATTCTAAACTAAACTGAATAATATCATTCGTTTTCATACCAATTTTCGAAATGTTATATCATTTCTAATATATTTTTTTAAAAATTTATGTTGATGTGTAAATTTTTTTTGTAATTGCATTTAATGTTTTGATTCATTTGAAGATATATTACGTTTTTGTACCGTCAGATGTAAGATTTTTCTGTGTTTGATGAATGATGAGAATGATAGCATCGTCATCAAAATTCCATAAACAAGAATCAAAAATGACCAAACATTTTCGATTAGAATTATTTTGTGGTGTTTGAATAAAAGTATTTTCATAAACGAAAAGTCGCTTATGAAAATACTTTTTACGAAAGTACTTTTATTCCGATATAGAAATTTAAAATCTCTGTATGACCGATTAAATAAACAAAGAAATTTATCTCCACATGTTAATTTCATTTCATACAATAAAAATATCAGGAGAAAAGAGATATGGTTAGAAATAGTTGTTTTATTTACAAGTAAATACAATCTATTCATTATATTAATCTATTTATTTAAACCATATTCTTATTTGTTTATTGTGTAAAAAATATCTCTTTCATTTATATTTTATTACTTAATTATATTATTTCTTCACAGTTTTATTATTTTCATAATAATTTTAATTTAATCATCGATTATTATTATTTACTTACCCCAGTTGGATAATTGCGTTTAATACCATTAAATTCTTTGGTAATATCGGTTATAATTGTCTCTGGATTATGAAAGAAAGGAGGTGTTGACAGCACGTACTGAAAAAAGATAAAAATATTTTTTTATAACTAATATCAGTCGCTAATGATTTTAATTGTCGGCGTTCTCTTAAACATCAAATAACCAACCAACTTTATAACTAATAAAATAGTAGAAATAATAATTATTATTAACAAAAAATTAAAAACAGTTCTGATATTGGATAAATTCATTTGTCAAAATAAAAAGACAATTACATTTTACTTAATTTTTTAATATATTATTATTTATATATAAAAAGGGATGCATATATATATATATATATATATATATATATATATATATATATATATATAATAGTATTTAGCTACAAAAAACTAAAAGGTTGTAAAAAATTATCTACTGCCATGTTTATATAGACATACTAATCCATACACACACACACGCACATTTCTTTATATATATATATATATATATATATATATATATATATATATATATATATAAATAAAAGATTGCGTTGCTATATACCTGATAATAATTATATAGACATAGTCAGTTTAAGAAAATATGTTTATTATTTCAATCGGTTGCATTTACAGGCTTAAAATTGAGAAGTGAGTGAGCTCAGTTAACCCGGGGGTGGTGATCGAAGCGATCCGTGGGCGAAGCCCCTTAATATGTATATATACATATATACATATATATATATATATATATATATGAGAAGAATTTTTCATAAAGGTGTTTCATAATTTTATATACGGATTAAAGGATGCAAAGGGATTAAATGAACAAAACAGTTCATTTACACAAATGCTTATTGACACTTCTTTAAGAAGTACAGACTGTTTTTAAAGTTGAAAAGAAATGTTTTCATTTATTTTTAGTAAAGTAATAATTGTTATTTTACTTTAAAAATATGACTATTTCTTTTTTTTTTAATTTCAAAGCGTTAGATATATTTACAGTGAAAAAATGCCTCTAAATGTCTCCTTTTTTTAAAAATAATTTATTTAATTTACTAAACAAAATGAACTTTTGTTTTTTTGTAACTTTGAAACTATACAAATATTAGAGAATAGAATTTTACGTTTCTCTCTCTCTTTATATATATATATATATATATATATATATATATATAGAGAGAGAGAGAGAGAGGGAGAGAGAGAAAGAAAGAAAGAGAGTAATGAATTTCTCCTCTCTAATATTTGTACAGTTCCAAATCAAACAATTCAAAGCCTCTCTTTTCCATAAATTTCTAATAAATTTTCTTACGACCTTGTCTCATCTGTATGTAAATATATATATATATATATATATATATATATATATATATATATATATATATATATATATATAATGTATATATGTATATAGAGATGAGATAAGGACATAAGAAAATTGATAGGAAATTTATGGAAAAGAGAGACATTGAATCGTTTGAATTGGAATTGTACAAATATTAGAGAAGAGAAGTTTATTTCTTTCTCTTTCTCTCTATGTATATATGTATATGTATATATATATATATATATATATATATATATATATATACATACAAAGATGAGATAAGGACAAAAGGAAATTTATTGGAAATTTGTGAAAAAGACAGGTATTGAATCGTTTGTATTGGAAATTTTGAGGCCTTCTTCGAGCAGTGGATCGAAAGAGGCTACTGCTACTGTTATATACACATACACACATATGCTTTGATATGGATTAATAGTAAAAGTCAAATAGTGTGCATTATTGTTGTAAATTACTCTTTGATTGCTCAATTCATTACAGTTGTTTCGTGTATACTATTTTTTTAACAGTGATAAGGCTATCATATTTATTAACATTTTATAAACAGGACATTCCTTTTGTTATTTTTCAATATTTGTGCTAATATCACGTTTGGTTTATTAGAGGAAAATCAATGAATGTAAAAATGCAATATAAAATATGACAAAGATTTATTGATAGCTAAGCCATTTAAAGATTTGTTTATAAATTTCTAATTAATTATTATTGTATATTTCATAAAAAATTATAATATTTATCATGCTGAATATATATTTGTCTAGATATGTTTTTTTAATACTAAAATTATAATTTATTGCTTATAGAACCCTGTACATGAATGTCATGTAAGATAAAGTTTTATAAAAGATTTCTGTTATAAATATAGTGATAGAATGATTGATTTTATACTGTTTATGAAATAAGAAATGTTTTAAAAACAATGTCAGTGTGAAATTTATGAATTTTAACGTTTTGAATTTTATGGCATTGTAATATAAATGCGCATAACCATCAGTTACAATTAAGAGTCAATTACTAACAAATTTGATTAAAAAAGTGTAGATTGCAGGAGAGTAAAAATTAACTTCTGATAATGATTTATCGATAGTGTTAAAACTATTATTGTGAGAGTAGACAATTTTGCTTCTTTATCATTTTACATGTTGAAGTAATATATACATATATAAATATATATATATATATATATATATATATATATATATATATATATATATATATATATATATATATATATATATAACTATTTTAAATTAAGATTTATTGCTGGATATCAAACAATAATATATATATATATATATATATATATATATATATATATATATATATATCAAAAGTAGGTATATAAAATAAATAGAATTAATAATAATAGATATCAAAAATAAATAGTTTTGATTTTACTAATTGGGTAACTACTTAAATAGTTATTAAGTTTGTACAAATATCGATTTTATACTCTAAAAGAACAAAATACTTTCTTTAATAATTTGTTAAAATGATTTATGCTATTATCTACATTTTGTATTACAATACAAATTAAAATTAAATTTTATATTTGATTATTCCTTAGAAATTCTTACCTGAAAACTAACAGTTATTAAACACAACACAATAACTGATTTAACCATCTTGTTTATTTGCTAACACAGCAATATATTCGGTTCGGAATAACTGAACTTTATGTCATACGATGTTGTTTTACATCATTTATATAAAATGTTGTGATGCTGATAAATTTGTAATGATAATTGACGTATCCTATGCAATTGAAATGGGAAATTCAATGTTTCGCAGAATGTTGATAACATTTGATCTTATTTATATGTTCAAGAAATTAATTCATGATTTATTTCTTATAATTATTCCAAACAAACAATCAAACACATCGTTTCATTCAACCACACATTTAAGTGTATATGTATGTGTGTATTAATTTTTTAATAACTTGTAGACTTTTCGACTGAAAAATATTATTATCTGTGATTTGCTTTCAGTAATATTTCAAAGAATATAATTTATTTATTATTATTTTTTAATTATTGAAAAGAATCACATCAAATTTATTGATAGTTTGTTTAATAAACGAGGGCGATTTGAAAAGTTCGCGACCTAACTATAAAAAAATATAACTTGTGTTTTTAAATTATTTATATTTTTCAAAATGGTCCCCCTGAACTTCAATGCAATTCATCCAGAGATGCTCCAATGCTTTTATGCCCTCCACGAAATTCATTTCGTGGAGGTTCTCATTAACTATATCTCGATTAACTATTGATATCAATTCTTTATCTGATGAAAATTGCATACCACCAAAGATTATTCTAAGTTTTGGAAATAGATGAAAATCTGAGAGGACTAAATCTATTGTAAAGTAAATATTTTTAAGATTTGAGTGCGCATAAAGTACAAAAAAATATTGGTTTTTAGGTTGATTTCGTTTCTTTATAATTGAATAATAATAGAGATTAAACATAAATTAAATATAATAATATTCATTATATGAATAATAGATTAGAGTTATAGATGTTCTTTTTAATAAAATTTATCTAAAAAAAGAAACTTCTCTTCGGAATTTTCAATACAAAAAGTATTCAATAATGTATACATACATGCAGTGAAATATATTATTATTGTCTCAGAAGAAAATCTAAAACGGAATCAAAAAATAGAAAAAGTACTTTTAGAACTAGTTACGTTACCTATTGTTAAATAAACTTAGCTTAAAAGTATTATTTATGAGAATCTCATATAAAAACAGAGTATGATGTATGATTTCAAACTGTTATTTTGTAGACTTTAAAATATAGGTTGATTAAGTTTAGGCTTCCACATGGAAGTATTATAAAATGGTACAAGGATAAGGAAAAGTCATATTATTTTTTATTTAGTATTTTAGTTCAATTCAATACTAAAATAAAATTGAGCTAAAATACTAAATAGAAGATAACATGTTTTTTTAACTTTTGCATTTTTCTAATACTTTCGTCTAGAAGCCCAAGTTAAATCCCCCTATATTAAAGATAATGTTTCGAACTAAAACACTATACCATACAAACATTTTAATAAATAATTATTTTTAAAATTTTTTAATTACTGTCTGAAATAATGGTAAGCTATTTTAAAATATATAATAATTTAAAATTAATTTTCGATAAATGTAAAATACCAGCAAATATAAAATACACCAGGAGTTTAATTATTTCCTAGGTTTGTTATTTTTTAAAATTTGTTATTAATTTTTATTCAAAATGCAAACATTTTTTGAAAAACGTATTTTATTTTAATTTAAAATATGATAAGAATATGTATTAAACCAAATATTTTCATTCAATTATATTTATATATATATATATATATATATATATATATATATATATATATATATATATCTGTATATGTGTACATATTCAGTTCAATTATAAAACCTTGTATAAAATTCATAGAATATTGTTTTGATAATCAGTTCAAAGAAATCATATCGAAAGTAACAATTATGTTAGAGCATAATAAACAAATTGCTTGTTTTTATTCTGATTATGTTATGTAAACAAAATTATTTTTTTAATTGCAAAAAAGTATAGAAATTTTATTCGATACCAATAATTTAATACAGAAATAATCGTTAGTACACCCATAGTGCATTTTTGGAAATCACTTATTATCTGAATATTGCAGAGATTGAGCAAATTAATATTTTGAGTATCTTTGGTTCTTATGCGATTGCTAGAAGACAATCAGGGATAAGAAAATCTGTCGAACGCCAGGTAAAAGATTATAAAATTTACTATCTGAAACATATAATTCAATACAAGAATAGTAATTGAATAATAGCAATTGAATCGTTAGGTTTATACGCATGTTATGAATTTTTAAATATGATTTATTATGATAACCTTGTTTTAAAAAGCTAAATAAATTATGACACAGAAAGTCACAAAATTATTTTATAACAAAACCAAACTGATGTCTTCGAATATAAAAGAAAGAAAGAAAGAAGCAATTTATTGTTAAGAATGTTAATACAATAGTACAATTAATACTAGTGTTTAATTTGCAGGTTAAAATCGCGGTGCCTCGCCTGAGCATTGACTCGCATTTAGATGTATATTGGGATGTTATAATAACGGAGTGTTATTAATATTTTTGGATGGTAGGTGCGCCCGGAAAAATTTCAATCGGGCTGGACCAGATTTTACCTACAACTAACTTAACTAAACTCAAAATTAACTACACTAAACTTAACTAAAACTAACTTAACCTAATCGGCTTGCGCCCAGTTCAAGAGTTTTTGTAAAGGGTAGGTAATATTGTGTGTCCTATCACTGTCTTTGAGACTACACGTACTTTTAGCATAAAGGGGAAGAACACTATACTTAGCACAACACTAGTCTGAACGTTTTAGTCTTTTGATTTGTCTGCTTTTCAGTAGGTTGAGTTCCTCCGGAAGAATCTTCCTCTTGGCAGCTTTTCTAAGAGATTTGTCTGATTCGAATAGGCATATATGTGCATATATATATATATATATATATATATATATATATATATATATATATTTTTATATATATATATATATATATATATATGTTTATATATATATATATATATATATATATATTTATTTATATATATATATATATATATATATATTTATATAAATATATATATATATATATATATATATGTGTATATATATATATATGTGTGTATATATATATATATATATGTATATATGTATATTTATATATATATGTGTATATATATATATATATATATATATATGTGTGTAAATATACATATATATATACATAAAGATATTCATTTGCTACTACAAAAATTTTTTTAAATTTATCTCATAAAATACTTGGTTCCGTATATCATACATTTCTAATATTTTCAATAGTGGTAATACTTTTTCATTTAACACATTTATTACTATTGTGAAAGTATTGTTTATATTTCTTCTAAAGTTTTTGTATACTAATTAAGGACTAATAAGTTAAGAATCGTAATGAAAAATGGCAATGATCTAAAACAGACAAATTATTTTACTGACTGTTCTTCGTTACTTCACTTGAGATTTAGTAATGTTCTTTTAATATATAAAAATAATAAAATAAGGAGCCTTTTTATATTACCTATCTAATGAAATAAATTATATAAACAAGAGGTTACAAATAATAGATATGAGTGACAAATATCTGTATACAAATTATTTGTTTACAATCAATATTCTTTCAAAATGATCTAAGAGGCAAAATAAATTTATATTCTGATTAAAAAAGTTATATACCAATTTTACTTCATTAAATATTAATATTTGCAAAAATAACAAACAAATAATTTATTCTGCAAAATTATGTTTTTTTGTCATGTTAATAAGATACAATTATATTTTTTTCGTAATACAATGTAAACGATTAAATTTGTGTGTAGAGAAATCTACAGTGTATGTTTGATAATGACAAGGTTTTTTTTACCATTCATAGTCGATGATATCAGTGTTTATTTTTGATTACAAGACGATCGCGCAGTATTTTTGTTTCTATGTTAGAAATAAAAACACTCAAGAAAAAAAAACAAATCTCTTTGTCCTTTCTGTTTTTTTCTATGTAAGAAAAAAAGCAAAGTTTAAATATCTAACACAGACTCAAATTCATATCGATGATCATAAATGAGCTTACAGATTTGTTCTAAATAGGGGAAAAATTTTTTGTAGTCCTATGACCGAACCCTAATTGGAAAAGTGGAGCTCTGAGTACTTCTAAATTAAGGACCCTGTTCGGTCTAGATCTCGGAAAATTTGGCATTTTTCTACAATTTTTCTTTTAAGTAAAGGATAAAATCAAACTGTTTAATGATTTTAACATATATTTGACTGTTTCTATAAAATTTTACATTTTTTTTTTGATATATTAAATATTTGCGATAATATCCGGAAGCAAATATAGACGGATACAAATCCCTATACCTCCACACTAGTGTGGAAATCTCCCAGGAAAATTAAACGGAAACAAAAAAAATAATGATTTTTATAATCCATAAGGAGTTTTTAATTTCCCGAAATACGGGCATTAAAAAAACTATGAATAAAATGGTGAGATGTAGAAGAAAAAAGCGATTTTTTTAAAGAAACTGCATTTTTTTCATGGTAAAAAAATTGAAATAGTAAAGATACATGCACCATAGTAGTCAATATAGTAGAGACTCTTACCTAAAGGGTGTATACCAGATTTTAGGTCAATCGGATAATTATTTCGAGTTATGCACACCAGATGATTAAAAAAAATCATTTCGAGAAAAACGCGTTTAAAGTTCGAAGACAAGTTTACATATCAACCTTCAAGTTTACATATATAATCCTTCAATTTTTGAAATTGTACATATTTCAATTTTTTCAAGGACTTTTCTACATAGTTCAATCTATCGATTTATGAAAAAAATCATTTTTTCTTTCGACTTTTTAACTTAGCAGCACTCTTAAGCATTTTTGAATAACCACAGTACTGCGACCAGTGGATATGTTTCCAGTATAATAAAATTTTTGTGTAAGTCTACTGGATTGTAGTGTTCCAAGCGTGCATTGATTGTATGGCCTCTAATCAGTTCAGCTAAGCACCAAAAAAGTATCTAATGTTTATGATGTACATCTAAGGAAAGAATTTGTGAATTTGTACCAAAAAGAATTTTGATTATAAGATGATTTGTTTTTTTGTAATTATTTATCAAAGGCTTTAGTTATTGCTTTGAAACAGTAGAACGTGTTTGTAATAAGCTTAGGAAACAAGAAAAGTAAGGAAGTATATTCTCAAGACTTTTTAAATATTTAAAACAGTAATATCAGCGGATAATAATGTATGTATGATTTTTTAGGGTACTGACCATGAATATTGAAAGATTATTGACTATACATGTATGCAAAAAAAGAAAACAATAATTTTAAATTCGTTTTTCTGTAAACAGATGTACTTTTTACTTCATAGATGAGGTAGGTTTTAAATAAAATGGAATTATTTTATAAAAAAATAACATCAGTTATAAAAATGTTTTCTTAAATCATTATAAAAAAATTTTGCATTGAATTCGGAGATACATTCTGTTTATACCTTCGTTTCATTCTTAAATAATTTTCATTTCTTTTGAATTAATGAAAGAAGTTTTACTTAATAATCATTTTGTTAGTATGTATGGACATTTTCACGTTATCCTATGGATAAAAGGGAAATTGTATTCCTCTCCCCTTGTACCAATCTGAATCCAAAACAAATGTCTGAATTCAATACTATACATGAGGTTCCTTAATTCAAATTTTCCTAAATGCCATGAAGCTATAACGCTCCACTGAGTATGGAATAAAAAATGTTTAAAATATTTACTCTGGTACAGTGATAAATAACGGTTTACTACTTACTAGAATAAGAAATTGAATAACAGATTAAAATAAATGATTTTATTAACTTCTGAATACTTTTTTTAATAAGAAAATTCGTATTTTCATGTTTTCCACTTTCCATTTAATTGTTAACGTTTTCAAATTTGTTTTGTAATTGTAGACTGTGTAAGAATTTATTTTTTCTACGATTAGTTCTAACTTTCATTCTTTTCAGATAGATTTGAATTAAAATTTAAATTTAACATCAAAAAGTTAAATGAAAACAGACCGTAGAATAAATGAGCTGAGAAGATATAGGAATGTTTTATTATTTATAATCAGAACACATATACATATATTTTAATATATATATTTTATTTCGGGTGAAATGAAAATATATGAATTACAGAATGATAAATTAAAATAATAAAACAAAAAGGAAATTCATGAAAGCGACATAACATCAAAATTTCACAATCGGCAACAAAGGTCGCCGCTGTGTAGATAATTTATAATACAAATGGTTGGATTTCTAGTTCATGATTTACATTGAACGATATTTTCAATTCAACATATTTAAGCTTCGAATGTTTTCTTGACCTGTTCTTCGACATTCTTACCAACAGAAACGGTTTGATCGTAAAGAGATTTGGTTAATTTCTCGATTTCGGTACGCAATTCTAAAACAGAATAAAAAAAATCAGTATAAATTTTTATATATGTTAATTGGATATAAATTAAAAAAATGTGATTTTTTATAGAATTGTTAGTCTATATACAATACATACATATATATATATATATATATATATATATATATATATATATATATATATATATTGAATGGTATTGATTATCAATAGATGAACCCTAAGGTCGAATAGGTTTTATTAATATATTTGTTCGTAATTATTCAGTTAATTATAAAAAAATATAAATTAATTATATATATATATATATATATATATATATATATATATATATTGATTCCATTTTTTTAAAAATATTCTATAAAATATTAGGTTTAAAAATTAATATGGTGCATTTAAATTGAACCAATCATATCTCTATTTTAAATTAAAATATTTTCTCGTCGTTTTAGGATTTCAGAGTGGTAATCTTAACATTAAAAACACTATTTATCTTGGCCAACACAGTGGTGAACTTGATGACATTCAAAAAGTTTCGCATTGCACAATGCATACTTAAAAAAATGCTGCCGAAGCCTCGGGAATGATTTTTCAGCTTTGAGGAAAAGCGTTATGACACATAAAACATGCAAAAAATTCTAAATCAGTGTAAGAGATCCAAAAATGAATTATGACTTCATCGAATCAAATCCGGCATCTTTATTTCAACATGGGATTCGTCAATCGGATGGAAAAAGTTATAGAAAAATAATAGCAGTTGTTTTTGAGGATAGAAATGTTTTCCATTTTTCCTAGAACATTCATTTTTTATAAATTTGTACACACTTGTGAAAGATTCTACGGTATTTATGTACATAGAAATTTCAAATAAGTGATTCTAGTAATGATCATATATTTTTGTTTATTTTATAGATTGATTACTTTTAATATATTTAAATCGTTAACTGACATTAATTTTTTTACAGTTGCTGATTCGGAAGTATTCATGTGGTAAGTTACCATCAAATATATTTTTTTTAATTATTGAAATACAAAACTTCCTTTTTTTAATAATTTAAGAAGTTTCTTATATTAATATCTTTAAAAATGTTCAAATAAATTTCAAATACTCCAGATTACATACAGAACAACTCAGTATGTGAGTACTCTTTAAATTTCTCCCCACATCATCATCCTCATTGTACATTTAATAGATGGATCGACCTTGTTTGTTTATGTAATAAATATAGAAGATTTCACTATGAAATTAGCAGTAACATAAATTATCAAACTACATCTTTTAATTCTTTTTAGTTAAAACGTTTAAATATCATTTAACGATGGTTTTATATGGAAAGTAGACTATTTTTTTAATAATTACTGTTTAAAATGTTTTAAGAAAAACATATTTTTATATTATTACCTGAACACTATACACAGTGGCGCGTTATACTACGGCCAAAAAGGGTAATCGTCTAATGCCTCCACCAACAGGGGAACCCAAACCAATTTTTTATAAACTTATTACTGTAGTACAACATTCTATATGGGAGCTCGTATTTCAAATTTATCTGGGCCTCATGAAGCTATAACGTGTCACTTATTATATAATACAATATATTTATTAAATCTTTGTCATTAAATTTTAAAGTATTTAAGAATGTATATATATATATATATATATATATATATATATATATATATATATACATGTATATATGTGTGTGTTTATGTATGTTTGTGCAGCAGACATAGATTTTATGTATAAATATATTATGCTATCTGTTATTAATAAGATTAACTTTTCGGGGAACAGGCAATAGTTCAAAGTGTATCAGAGGTTATCATCGTAACATTGAAATATATTTCAATAACACGACAAACACACACAAATATGTACATATGCCCGTGTATGTATATATATATATATATATATATATATATATAAAATGAATATGTGTGTTTATATCTTCTACAAATATAAACAAAACGATTTATCTAAATGGATTTGAATAGAAACTAATGGGTTTCATTCAGTTTATTTAATTGAATTGAATTTTTATATGTGGTTGTTAGATTTTAATTGTTCAATTATTAAAAAAAGTAGTTATATTTTTTCTGTATTTCAATTATTATTTTTCATGTGTTTCTCAACGTTTGGAATCTTCTTTCTAACTGTTTTTTTTTCTTACTGTTTTGTTTATCTCTGTGATACTCAACCATTTTATAAAACAAATACTTTTTACTACCTACTTTATTTCCGTATAGTTAATTGTATGTGCATTTATTCTAATTTTAACAGATGCTAATAATGAAAGATTAATTTTATCGTTGTATTAAAAAGGACTGGGATAATGAAGACTTTAAGAAAATATTTTAATCTTTTGCTCTCTAAGCAATTAGGCTATACGTTGGTAGTCAATTCCAAGGTATTTTTTTTAGATTTCTGAGTTAGGCAATAACCATGTAAAAATCTTGGCAATTTGTTCGATTGATGGACGAATGTTTATCAATACTTTTATCTGTAAATGATAAAATGTGGGCAGTGAAACTGACCGTGCATTTAAAGGGCATTTAAAGGCGTTCTACCCCGCCTTTAAATGCCCGGGCAGTACAACTGGCCTTGTGAGTGCAAAAAGTTAATTTTATTTGTGTAACTGTCTCAAATCATTATGACTAGAATCATTACTACGAAGAATGATATCAATTATTAACATTTGTCACTTTTGAAACAAATTAAAAAATGCTGACGCTTCATCTGCGTAATTAAATCACATTTGGATCTAAATCTTTTACAATGGAAATTAATTATTGCCTGATTACAATAATATCCAATTGATTGCAATAGCGGACTCTACAATATGATAGACTAAACGCTTGATAAGATTTTTAAACTGTTTTACAAGGACGACTACAACTTTATTGAGAATTACTAGTTTATTACCACAACTGTTTTGAAATTTATATTAATTTTTTATATTTTTTTCTTTTGATAAATTTTTCACTCCAAAAATCACAAAAACGGTAAATTATACAAGATATATACAGTTTTTTTTATAATAAAGTTTCGAAACTGTTGCTGATTTATTTTTCACAAATGATTTCTCATTCCACAAATAACAAATAAAAATTCACGTCAAAAATGTTGAATTAATCTTTTCTAATCATTTTTTATTATTGCTTATGAGTATTTCGATAGCACTATTAACATATTCGAAAGACCAAGGTACAGAAAAATCGTATATGTGACAATCATAAATAATTAATAATAATTTAGTGAACATTTTTGATCATAAAAATGTTTTGTGATTGTATTTTGGTAGAAAGTATATCAAGTTTACAGAAATACTGAAACCTGCCACAGAAAAAAAATGATAACTAATATGAAAAAATATATTTCAAAAAGTTATCTTCTTCTTAATTATAAAAACCCACTTTTCTCGTCACTTTGTACTCAACGTGGCCGTCTGCCACCATCTAGAAAATGTGTAGGATATGTTTTAAGTTTAATTCATTAAATTTCATTCATAGGTATTTTTATTCTTTAAATATATTGTTGTAAAAACCATTAAACAGTTTTTTCTTTCTATTTTCCTGTCAATTTTGACGGGCTATATACTAGTTTTAAAATAATTGACTTATAAAATACAGAAGAATTTCAATAGTTTGAGCGAAGAATGTCAATAAAATTGTTTAGTACATTGATGTAGCTTTAATTTGATTTTTCTCCTATAGTTTGAACGTATTCCCAGTAGTTTTACATTATTACATATGATTAAAATATATTCTAATCATTAAAACAAAAAAGAACATTAACACAAGTAAACATTAAAGTACTAACAGTCTAAATTCTATGTTTGATCCTGATTTTTCTTTGCCTTGACACTCTGAGAATAATGGAATTATCATCTAAATAAGCATGAACAACAACCAAAATTGATTTTTAATATTTTAAGGGAAAATAATTTTAATTACAGCCAGAGAAGTATATTATGAAATATGATATTTTATTCTCCATTCAAGACATCATATCAAACTTTTGATTACTTCTTGGAGAAATATTAACTGTAAAATCTGTCAATTAAAAAAATAACGATCATTTGAGGATGATAGAATTGTCATTAAAATGCATGTAACCAGTATTCAAAAATATTTGTTTAATCAATAATAGTTGGTCGAACATTTTTGATCAGAAATGTTTTTGTTATTTGTGAGGTGAAAGAAAAATTCATCTGTGAAAATGTGTGATAGTTATTTAAAACTAGTTAAAATATTTGGAGAAATATCAACAAATTTGAATTTTTTATTAGTATCCGCAGTATATTTAAGGAAAAAAGTGGAGAATGACTAATAGACGCCGAACTTTAGTTATATTCAGAATTAATTCATTTAGTAGAATTTATATTTAATATATCGTATTTTTTTTTAATTTATTGACTATGTGAGATTAGTTTTAGTCATCAAATGAGACAAATAGTGAAAAAATAATTACTTATATTTTTCTCCTTTTTTCATATGAATACATATATATATATATATATATATATATATATATATACATATATATATATATATACACACACATATATATATATACATATATATATATATACACACATATATTTATATATACATATATATATATATATATATATATATATATGTAAATGAAAAAAAATTGTATTATATTATAAAATGAAAGTGACTCCTTACCAACAGTGTTGTCTTTAACAGCAGTGTTCATTTTGTTGGCTTCATCCAAGATTACCTTCAAGTTCTTGTTGAATTCTTCTTGAGTTTCCTTAGCCTCTGGGTGGGTTTCTTGCATTTTACGTACAGCTTCGTTCATGTTAGTTGAGACTTGTTCGACAGCTTTTTGAACTTCGGGACCTTTGTCTTTTACCTAAACGAAAAATATCATATAATTATCTTTAATATATATATACATATATATATATAAATATATGTATACATTATTTAAAAAACATTTACTATTATTAAAATATTATGCAATTAATTACAGTTTTTAAGTATGGAATCGGTTCAATTCCATACATATTAATAATTCAAATTATGAACGAAAATAAAATAATAAATTAAATTATAATTTCAACTGTATTACAAGCGAAGCATTTCAACCATAATTAACCGAAATAATACAGTTTTCAATTCTCGTTCAATTATTTCAATATCATTTCATTGACCTTCATGGGTAATGATGTAACATTGTCTGTTATTACGTTGATGATTCTTTTTTAATTATATAGTAATATCATTTTTAAGTACATTAAATATTTTATAAATAATTTTGATTAAAGTTAGATCGATTCAGGTCCGAAATAATTAGCAAAGAAAGATTTACATGTGTTTAATAATTGATCGATTTTCAATTTTTTTGCAGGAATTAAATTATTCTAAATGCTAGAATTAGGAAATAAAAAATTTGACTATTTTATGTAATAGAGAATTAAATGTTCTTCTTTTAAGAGATAAAACGATAGTTTTAATTTTTATAGTAAATCCTTGATATTTATATTAAAAAGTTAAAATTTGTCTTTTTCTGAATATGAAACAGAAATAAAAAATATCAGTTATTTAGTATTAATATCAGAGGAGAATTTAAGGGTGAGGGGAATAATTACATCTATAAATCTTTATAAAATAAATTGAGTATAGAGGCTAGATTAGTTTTTTATAAAGTACTTTGATTTTGTTCTATTATGTTGAATAATTTGTATTTAGTAAACATATATATATATATATATATATATATATATATACATATATATATATATATATATATATTTACATATATATATATATTTATATATATATTTGAGTAATTTTTATCTATTTTCTCTCTCTGACATCACAGGCTGCATCCATTTTTATTAAATACTCCTAAAATATAGTATAATTAATGTTAAACTTTAAGAAAAAAAGATTAATCTAAATTGATAAATGCTTAGAATATTTTTTACTAAAACTTCAATACTTTTTTAGTTACTTCATGATTTAAATAATCTTTAAATATACATTATTAATATTTATAATTAATATTCTTACCAAGTTGAGAAAAAAAATAAATTAATTATATTTAAATATTTTTTATTTTCTGATATAATTTATAAAATGTTATGATTTCCATACATTCTCAGATAGCTAAATTTTGAATCTTAAATAAAATTTCGGTCTGTCTAAACTTTTTAGCTTTTCTTTCTTATTTTTTAAAATATATTAGAAATACAAAATGAGACAAAAGTATTTTAAATGCATGAATTTAAAAAGTAAAAGAATTATTTGTTAAATTTATGATAGTTCATGCAGTTAATTTAGATTTAGAATTATTTTTTTCCGAGGATTCTTTTGGAAAAAATATTAATATTATTACATATCATAACAATATATCCAAATGTGAAAATTCTGAATTCAATTTAATGAAATATAAGTAAATAAGTATTGTATTTATAAACAGCAATTTGTAACATACTTTTTAAAAAGATAAACGTGCCAGTACTATAATTTAATTCAGTCATGACTAAAATTGACATCTTATAGAAAAAAGAACTTAAAAGTTAATATAAAAAGGAATTAAAAAGAGAAAGTGAGTCATACTTCTTATAAAAATGGGAATAATTTTATTCAAGAATAGATATCTGGGATATATTTGTCATTTTTTTTACTAAGTTACCCCACATTTGATAATCTAGTAGATCATGAACAATAAAAATAAGACAAATTTCGATTTTTTTTGGAATAGTATAGGGAATCTCAATTAAATTTTATATAAAATTTATTTTTGTTCATAATTTGTACAGTCTAAATATTTAAAATAATTCTTAATTCTTTAAAAATGTTTTTCTGGCATTATAAATAATATAATAAAAAATGTGATGCTCTCCCATAATAAAAATCCAAAATATATTTTCTTTTAAACAAAGCAAAGAAATGAATTTCTATAATAGTTTTCCAATTTGCACAGCATCCGAATAAAGATTAATTTAAACATTTTTGTAAATATCTTTTCAACTATTCTATGCATCATTAGTATTTAACAAATATTAAAAAAATAATTCGAAAATGTCTATAGTCAATAAAAACGAACATACCTCTTCTTGCAGCTTCTTAACGACATCAGTGACAGAATCTGAAATAGTCTTTGATCCAGATGTGATGATTTCGGTGATTTTCTCACTGCTTGGTGCATGTTTGGTCCAGGTTTCTTGGAATTGTTTTGTCAAATCGTTAACAACGCTTTGTGCTTGTTCAGCCCATTCTTCCCATGTGCTTTTGGCTGTGTCACGAGTGACACGAGACATACCAACCTGTCGAAAAAATTTCATTTTAATTTAAAGAATCGTATCGATTGATAGTTGTTTGTTAAATGAGTCACTCGATCTGTAGATCAATACTTTTTCTTTTCAAAAAAAAAACTTATTTTAAAAACATGAATTATATTATTGACGGATATTAATATAATTTTCAAAATATATATTAATCAAAATGTTACAATGTTTATGAAAATAATGATCCAATGAAATTCTTGAGCCACCCCAGTCAGATATTGTAGTCCATAATTTTTTTTTTTTGTAAAAATAGAATAAATTTTAAATAATCTAAGGGTCTCCTAAAATTTTTTGAAGTTATATTAAAAGAGCTAGTTTTTTGAGGTTTAAAGATGTTTCGACAACAAGGTCCATTAGCGCCCGTCAGTGACGTATCCAGAGTTTTTGGTTTATGTGCTATTTTAACAAAGTTTAAAAATCTAATAATTCTTTATTTACAAAAACATTATAAATGCATTACTTTATATATATATATATATATATATATATATATATATATATATATATATTAGCTAATGAAGCCACAATTAACCTCGATTCGTATTTTTTACTCCTTTCCCTATCAACATTCTTCTTTGACTTGTGTTTTGCAAGTTTTCTATTAATTGAAGGATGTGTATACACTCAAATATTCCCTTTAGCTACACCACTGGAGCTCATATATTAAAAGAAACTAGGGTACAGTAGACACCCAGTAAACACGGGAAGGTTAATAAATAAAATAATAAATTGTTAAAATTATTATATGAAAATGAAAAGTCGTTTTATATTTTAGCGTAACTGTTTTATATACAATGTGTTTGATATTTTTAATTACTGTACTTTATCATCTAGTCAAAATAATAATAAACATCTTCTGAGCGCTAAGGTACATAATAGTTATACTCTCAATAAACAAAACCGAACTATTGTGGAATTTTCTAATAGAATAAACCATCTTTTTATGTTATTTTTTCAAATATAATTAACAGTTAGGCTATTAGTAATTTTTATTTATTTAGTGCTGGAGACTGACGAAGGTAGAGTCACAGATTGATGGAATAATCTATCTCGCGATAACAACTGCACACATTACACACGAACAATTGTTGACCCTGACGTGATCATTAAACACTTTTTCGTTGTGCAATTTCAACAAATCTATTAAGTATAGTTTGTGCAAGTAACTTCTAGGTGTGGTGTTAGATTTTTTTATACAAACACTTTTATCAATCCGGAACAATTTTCCTATGAAATCAAAATGAGTATCCTTAATAATTTAATTTTATAATAAGAAATAATTTTTTTCATAATAATTAAAAACGTAGTTAAGTTCACTATTTAATAGAGGATTATCTATTCAGAAAAGTTCCCAAGTGAAGAAAGATTTTTAAATATCTGATTCTGTTGGTATCAGATTTAAATAAAAAGCTAGAAAATACATCAACTTATGCAGTTTTAAACCAATCTCTTTCTCTCTCTTTATATATATATAAAATAATTTTGCTTTTTTAAATAAAATAATTATTATACAAGAAAACCAGTTAAAAATTTATTCATAAAAAATATTATTTTCCTAATTTCTAATTTGACCACGAATTTTGTACATATCAATATTAAAAATTATTTAATGTTTTTTTCTTCTAGTAATATACATTATGAAAAATTTCGAGTATGATCAATTATTATTTATCATTTTGTAAATATTTAGAAAGGTATGTATGTACTTTTCCAACTAATTAATAAATGAATCATTGAAATAAATAACTACATGAATAAGTTTTTGTATGTACCTTGGTGCTCTGAAGTTGATTGCATCGAGATTGGAATGCCCATAATAAAAAATGTTTTTTTTAAATACTAGAATATATTTTATGCATTTTTAATACTCTAAGTCCTATTTCATAATTTTTTTAAGGTTATATTAAAAAAGTTAGTTAGTTATTTAGATTTTAAAAGTGCGTCGACAAAAAATACCATCAATCAACAATCAAAAATGATGAATAGTGCTTTATTGAATATTTTTGATCAGACATTTTTTGTGGTTTGTGGAATAGAGAAGATTTCATTTGTGAAAATACATGAAATAGAGCTTATGATTATTAATGTTCTCTTTTAAACAGGGTAATAAAAATATTAGACTATTTAATCAAAATATAGAATTTCAATAAGAAGAGTCTAAGTTTGTCCATATAAAATGTTTAATTTCAAATTATTGAACCAAAGTGAAAGTAGATAAGTTTAAATATAAATAAAATAAATTAAATGTTCATTTTTAACTACAATTATATGAACCATTTTTTTTAATATGTATGTAAGCATTTAAATTATAAAAATAAATATAAAAACTAAATAAATACATAATAACAAACAGTAAAATAACAATGACAAGTGAAATGAAAAAAATTAAATTAGTAGATTTTTAATTTAAATGTGTTATGTAAAAGTACCAATTTATACATTATTTTATTCAATAATATATATATATATATAATATTTAAATATTTTTTTCGTTTTTGCGAAACATATATATATATATATTCAAATTTTTTAAAAAAATAACAGTCATAAAGTTATTATGAATTACAAAAATGGCATTTGAAAAAAAATATTTATTTTAATTAAATCAGATTGTTTTAAAACTGGTCAATATTACATAAAATTCTACTTTTGAAAATTTTCTGAAAAATATTTAAAAAATGATTCACTGAAGTTATTTTAAAAAATCACAAACAAATAAAATAAGTTATAAAACATGTATTGAAATAAAATGATTGAATATTAATTCTGTTGAGTAAATATAATAAAATATTGTTTGTTATTTAACAAGTGTTATTAACAAGCATTCGTTATTTTACAAGCATTAAATATTATACAAAATAACCATACAATTTCATGCAATTTTATTAAGAGATTAATTTACAAAAAGTACGTTTTTTTGGAATACCAAGTTAACACAGTATAATATTTTTAAAAAAATATTTTTTATTCAGAACTCAACACACAAAACTTCAACATTATCAAAATTTAAACTTCAAAACTTCAACTTTAAAATTATATTCTAATGGAATAAAAATGAAATGGGATATATAAATGATTTTTTTATTTTAGTTTTTGTGTCTACATTCAATAAAAATATATAATTGAATATATATATATATATATATATATATATATATATATATATATATATATATATATATATATATATATGGATGATTCAATTTAGGCTTCCACATGACAGTATTAAAAAAAATACAAAAATTATAAAAAAACACATTATTTTTCATTTAGTATTTTAGTTCAATCCAATACTAAATTACAATTGCACTAAAATACTAAATATATTATAATTTTTTTTCATTTTTGCGTTTTTTTTAATATTTTTATGTGGAAGCTTAAATTGATACACTATATATATATATATATATATATATATATATATATATATATATATATATATATATATATATATATAGATTATAAAATTATATAAGAGCAAATAAAAAATAAAATATGTAAGACAGTTCTAAGGTTTGCTACGACAAAGTAAATCAAAATGAATCTCACCTGCACTAAGCAGAAGAGGGCGAGTGCTGCAATCAGGTACTTTGCCATTTTGTGAGGTTTGATGCTTGTCGTTTCCAAGGATACAATCAAGTGTTTGATGTCAGTCTGAACGAATTTATATATAGTGGGTAACAAATAGCCTCGCCTGGTCGGGGGATGTTATCAGTAGCTAGATATGAATAGAAAAAAATGGTTGAGAGTATGTGTAAATGTATACGATTTAGTATAGAATTGAATCAGGGACAAAAATTACATTTTTACAAACATATTTTTGACAATTGTGGTTTAGATTTTAATAATATTTATTAATACACAATATGAGTTCTTATATCCATTCGATTACATTACATTTTTTTTCATATATCTATAAATGATATCATCATAATTTTTGTTATTGTGCATTATTATTATTGTATTTTTATTCATATTTTAATCGGGTTATCTGATTCAATATGATGAATATGATTTACAAGAATGACGTATATATTATTTTATTAAATACTAATTAAAAGACAGGGAAATGTTTATATATGTATATATATATATATATATATATATATATATATATATATATATATATATATATATATATATTTATTACATTCGAAATATCCGTTGAATGCAATCATCAGCAATGTACTACTTAGCAATTTGTGTATATTTGCCTGCAATTTGATATATTCATCAATATTTGCTCAAGTATGGATAGATCAAATATATTCAAGTCAAGCAGAGGTGAATCCATGACATGAGTAATAAGATTAATTGTCTCCCTGAAATTTTTCGAAATACTAAACTATATAAAATTAATTCAAACCTTTTTTCCTAGTATTTGAAAACTT